>JNEK01001370.1:0-56249 GCA_000697295.1 Mucor indicus B7402 | reverse complement strand
AAAAAAAAAAAAAAAAAGTTAGTCTTTTTCTCTTATAAAAAAAATAAAGAAAAATTTTACTTGAGAGGCAAGTCTATTATTTTCTTCTCTTTGTTGAGGTGCTTTGAAATGAATAAAAGATGAAGTTGATTCTGACCGAGCATGTCTCCTTTTTGGCACTTCTCTATGTTCTTCAGGTGCTAATAATTCAATGTCATCTGTTGTTTTTAAGGGATTGTAATTAGGTGGCATTTATATGTAAGAAAAAAAAAGAAATATATAGAGTGAGAGAGAGACGATCTATTTTTTTTTTTTTTTTTTTTTTTTTTTTTTTTTTTTTAAAAGTAGACAGTCTTACCGAGACAAATGCTTTTAGGCTAGCCAAATAGTTCGCTTCTGTTTGTATAAATTCTTTGATAAGGTACTCACGTCTTTCATTGTTCTATAGGAAAATTTTAATAGGATGTGGTCATAAGTTACACGACACTTTTTTACCTTGATAAATTCTCTCTTTTGTGAAATAGGTTGAGTAATATGGTTATTTAATGAAGAAGAAGACGAAATGACTTTTAAGAACTGGTCATATAGCTTTGAGTTTTTTTCTATATTTTTGTTATTAGAAAAGGAGTAAAGAAATGGTAAGTCTATTTTACCAGTATTTGGGTCTTTGCTGTTTGAGTCTTGTACCAAGATATCGTAATAATGACACTATAAAAAGAGGGTTCATGTTAAGCTAGCATGCATGTGCAGTTTTTTTTTTTTTTTTACTTTGATTTCTGAATTTGGTAAATAGCTTTGGTTATTGAAATCTAGTAATTTTCTCGAGTAAATATAACCGATTTTGTTTAAACTGTTATCGAGTTGTTGCATAATATATGTTGAAATTATATTTAATTTGCATAAATAGACATAGTATATATAAATGTGTATTTTTTATATACACGCAAACATAAAATTACAACAAATGAAAAAAAAAAAAAAAAAGAGAAGAAGAGAAAAAAAACGAAAAAAATGGAAATAAGTAGCTATTATATAAAATAGGTAACTTTCCATTTTCATCAAACTGTCAATATTTCTCACTCAAGTTGTACAATAGCGTTCCATAAAACAAAAGCTGTCGTCTTTACTGCTTCTTCTTTTTCTCGCAAACTTGTGCCCAAATGCCAACGAAGTGGGCGTCCCTTTTGGCTCGTTTAAAACAGCCTTTTTCCTTTTTGAAAGCTTACAGAATGTACAAGTTACACACTAATATATTTCATCGGAAAGTATCTTCCTGTTCCCCCGAGCTTCTATTAAATATTCTCATAATATTACACAACATGTTACTCCACGTGAATATTGAAAGACAACAACCCATAAAGAACAAAGAATGACGGACCGATTTAGGGCACATTTACAAGTCCGTTTATATAAATGAAGGCTTATATACTACTTATATTCATGACGTTTCAATAATCTGTTGTCCTATATACATGTCAAACCTAAAAAAAAAAAAAAAAAAAAAAAAAATCTTGTATTTCCCTACTTAACAGCTTAGAGGTTCCTTAAATCTTAGGACTTCCAATGCTTCCTTGAAAAAGTGTTAAAGGGAGCGATTACCCGAGGATGATCGAGTTCAATTTATATTCATTAATGATGACGCTATTACTTTGTTTCTTAGCTATCCTACCCAAGCTATTTATAAAACTCGTTACTTTTGGAGTCATAAAACAAACATGTATCGCACGCGCTTTCAGATGATATACTTTGCACGCGTACATTAACACAAAACGTACAAATGGGCCCTGAAAGTGTATTACCTTGGAAACAATTTGGTACAGTGCTTCTAACAAGTAATGCTACAGCCAATTAAAATCGATGTTATACAGGGCTGTCACTACCCAATCAAAATTAGAAATCGTAAAGTAAAAAAAAAAAGTATGTCAGGCACCAAAGTTAGAGCCTGTTGGAAACTTGATTTACCTATAAAATAACGAGATAATGAGTTAAATCATAGAGCAAAGAGTTTCGATGCCTTCAAAGAAAATACAAAATGTACCTTCTGACATGCTCCACGAAGCGTTAGACCCTAGAAATAAGCAATCCATATTACAGAAAAACAATGATCCAGAAGAGAGGCTTGTGACATTACAATATAGAAACTTGATGACATAATTATAACACCATCTTATAGCGATGAAAAAAAGGTATATCTATTTCAATTGACACATACCTGGATATAGCTAAAGCGATCTTTTAGATTTAGTTGTACGCGTCTTTTTCAGGTCATCATTGACTATGCCGAGCGTTCGGTATGATATGAGAAGTGGGTATTCTTTCATGCAGATTCATTTGAATACTCAACAATACATCATTATTAAAGAAGTTGCTGTTGACAATGGCTCTTTGTTTGGGAGCTTCTCTTGCCTTGATGGTCCTTTGGAAATTTTGACTTCGATCGACCCTAACGATTGGAAGCACTGTAATACAAACATAAAATATCTATTTTTGTTTGTGACATTAGTAGTACTGCTTTCAAATCTGAGGTCAAATAGATATATAATGATGGACATTAGGGTAATGTCATCATAATGTACATAGATAAAGTATACACATCATTTTACCAATTTTTTTTTTTTTAAAAAAAAGACACGTTATGATCTAAATTGGCCAAATTGACGACATCAATGTATCATAGAAACCAATGATAGATCTTGTAACCCCAGTGACGGTATAGACATAATTAACTACTTTATGGAGTATGGTTCGATCAATTAGACTAAGAAAGCTAAATAGCTCGCTTTTAAGAGCAGCTTTTTAAAGTATATGTTATCTTAAGACGCGTTTTACAGGGTATGGAAGCCTTTCCTAGTCTTGTCAATCGTAAAAATAAAACTTTCACCAGATTCGAGATACTTAATTGGTAAACATTCACGTTTTGATCAGGTAATCATTACGCGCGTAGATTCCAATTATGAAAATGCAAAGCCTCACCTGATAATCTTTTCTGTCTAACTTTTATCCATTAAAAGTCATCTACCGAGATTGTTCTTTTTGACCTTACTTTTTTGAATTTTTTTTTAAAAAAAAAAAAACCTTTCCATTTAAGGAACTGCTCCGTAATTACAAGTGACTGATCATCAGTCAACTTAACACGCGTTATAATGCTATTACATAAAATTTATTCAATGTTTGATCGGGCTCCATGGTAACTAGATTGTAAAGATTAATTGTATGATGATTGGTTCTTCAAGTCTTTTTAAAATGACACCGCCATCAAATAGTTAGACAATTGTTTGCGAGTCTCAATTGGATTTGAAACCATTTTAAGGAGAGGGACTTATGTTTCATGAATATTGCAGATAGAACAGACACCGCAATTAAAATGATGCAGTTAAGCTCATATAATCGTTGGGTTATTAAACCCCAATACATTTAAACTAGAAAAATTTGTCAAAAATAACGTGTCACATCTGGAAATATGGTTATACAAAAGTTGGTGAAAATATAGTCCATCATGGCCACATTGTCATAATAAAGATACCAATAAAACTATTTAAATGGTATGGGAGAAGCACAGTTTATATTTCTTAGTTAAGTACTGGCAATGGATTTATTGCTAACTTCTTGCGCGATAATATCATTGTGTTCATTATCAAAACCCTGAGTAGTAAGTATTAGCGATTTTTTGAGTATTGTTGTCATTAATTTCCTGAGTGCTGCTTTGTTTACTTTTTTATGTTATTTTCCTTCAAGGCAAGATCTTTGGAGTACAACGCTTCCCAAGAATAGCCCCAGGTGCAAGTTTGGCGCTGCTATTATTTGATAAAACCTCAGTAACTAGCAATTGTGCGAAATATAGATGCAGACAGGCTGCGACCACGGTCAAATTTTTTTAAAGCGAAAAGTGAGAATGGACGGTAAGTATGGCTTATGGTAGTCGGACCTGAAGCACGGCATAAAGAGTATGTTGATGGTAGGTGAAAATTTGTTCGTATTTGCCGCATTTGGTGAAATAGAATACCACTATCTGAAACGTGTGTTCCTGATGGGCCTTCAATCAATGCTTTTGCGGATTTTAATGAGTTAAGGTCAATAAAAATCTTCAGTGCCAAGGAATCCTTGATTGTATCGAGCATGAAATGAGATGAAGTGGCACCAATCGATGCAAAATCTTTTTCATCTAAACAAATACTGGAAGTTACTAATGCGTTTGAAACTTGAGATCCGATTAGAAGCCTCTTTCCATCCTGTATATCTAATGAAGTAGGCCATACATTCTGATGGAATGTTTTTTATTGGTAGGGGCAACGAGTTTTTTATGACGCTGTTTTTCAACTCTCCAAACGGCTCACAATGATAGTTAGTGGTTTTCGTCCTGCCATGCATTTCCAGCAGCATTTCTTCTATATATTTATACTTTCTTAAAAGAGTTCCCGCTGACGATACAGATGATAAGGATGTAATAAAATACTAAAAACTCAAACAGTTTTATGTGCTTTAACTGATTCTTTTTGTATATTGCTATTATAGCCAGCTAAACGAATTATATCGATTAAGGCACCTATTCACAAAGTCATCAAGCCAACAATTATTTAGCCAACAGTTAAACTTGTAACTAGATACGGTAAAGACGATCGTTATTCATACCTATTTATTTTCAAAATACATCTTTATAAAAGAGCTCAATGACGATCAAACCTTTGAAGTGCAAACATACATTAACAAACAGTTCTTTATGGGAGGTTATTCTCTCTTTGGTGGAGAGACAAGTGAGTGATGGTATAAAGAGTGGCAGTGGTAAATCAAAATTAAAAGAAACAACAACTGATTACCGTCGTTTGATCATGAAGCATTACGAAGCTTATACAGAATATGCTGGCTACGTGCCTCCAAAGGTTATTCACGCGAAACAATCTGCCGACTACGAATGTACCAAAAATGCCACAGCATATATCAACAATATCAAAGCGCATTTTGGTAAAAGACTTTGACAAGTTTTGAACGTAATCTGCCAAAAGAAAAAGAAGTCAGACGAGACCCGAAAAAGGATGACTGAAGCAAGATACACGGAAGAAGCAATCAGAAAGTGACCAGAAACACCGTCAATATTATTACTATTCTGAAACAAAATTTTGAGTCTGAGTGTAAAGCAAACCAATCCAAGTCAAGGTAACCATTTCAAACATCTAATGGCGATGAATTCGCTTATATTATTGAAAACCTGACAACGGAACCGTCATGAATTAAAAGGTCAATTACCCAACATAACAATATTATAAATTAAACCGTCGAATATCAAATATCAGATCACTTCTCATCATACATATTATTATAGCTGTCACAGTAACCGTAGTATCCGCAGTGAACTGCTACCGCAGTACTCTAGAAAGATATAAATACCTCAAGAAATTATATACTATACTGATCTTTATCAGTTATTGTCTCTCATTATATATCTCTTTATTATATTAAATTATTGACAATAAAGGTTTTGTTGTTCTAACTAAATTATATATCTGGCTCCTTGTCCCGTGTATTTGAGATAAAGTATTTTATTCAGAAATTCCTAGTGTTTAGCACTAATTTGCCTTGTTACTGTATTGTTTATTGAGTATAAGCAACTGACCCCTTGGAATCTAATACTGTATCACAGTGTGCTATTAGTAAGTTTGGTTATATATTATTAAGGAATATAGACACCGATCGTGACTGGAACAGCTAATAGAAACCAGAGGCAGATGTGTTCTTATTGACCCAAACCGTCGCAACGTACTTTATTGTATGAAAGAAACCAGTACACCCCAGCAAAAAAAAAAAAAAAAATTATTTTTCGATTCACACAAAATGAACGTAATAAGAAATCGCGACGCCTGAGGTATATACGAAACAAATTGAAGCCTAAAAGCATAGCGTCAGCAGAGCCTCTTCTTTCAAAATGTCCTTCTGTAACGTTAGATTTAGAAAATTTCGTTAACTACTTGAAAACAAAGCAGCTTGTGGAAACACAGTTGAAAAGATATTATGGAAATGAAACGTTATCGACAGTGGACCCTATTATATACTACCGTGACCCATTGGATTTTATCGCCGAAGAAAGAGGAGATGTCTATTATAGAAGGCGTCTGTTGTTTATCAAGCGTATTGATAATGTACGTCCTGGCATCGCTGATTTTGACACCTCCATACATTTTCTCACTCTTCTCATGTCAAAAAAAAAAAAAAAACATCTGACTCAAAGGCTCATAAAGACAGTTATTGATGATTTGAACAAAATTGTTGAATCTAGGACTATCTGGTTAGGCGAACATGAAACATCTGAAGACGAACTCGGGGACGAACATAAACAAGTGAAACTTGAAGCTCATCAAATCCTTTCAAAACTGTTGATGTTGCCATTTCGCAGACTAAAATTAGCATCGAAGATCTATCATGACAAGTGCGACATGGAATTGGCTAAAAGATTTGAAAGAATCATTTGGGTAAGATGCCATATTGGTTGTTGGCGACTGGTCTGCTCCTAATACAAAATTCCATGAACCAACAAGGAACAAAGGATTGCTGAGGTTTTAAAGAAGGCTGGATTTGCTGTTCACCACATAGATGGATACAAAACTTCCACCTGTTTCCCGTTCTGCCCTGATGATGAGCTAGAAAAGTTTAAAAAAGTTCAGAATCCTAGGCCGTACCAAAGAAAAGATAACCCACTTGTGCTATGCAACGGTTTACTCCGGTAATGTAACGTCAAATAAGGCAAATATGCATAACTAATTAATTTTGTTAGATGCAAAAACCAAAGGTGTTTAGCTGTTGGAAAATCGAGAATTCTTAACAGAGATACGGCTGCCATATTAAACTTTTGTCAGATACTTAATTCTTTAAGAGAGAATGGTGAAAGACCAGCAAGATTTAGAAGATCGGCAAAGAGGAGCAGCTCTGAAGAAGGCCCAAGTGGAAATAAAAAATCAAGAAGAAAACAATAATTTTCCTCTATAATTATTGTTGTTAGTTATATCTTGCAGCTAAATCCGAATTTTAGTTTTGAACTAATTTTCCTTCATCTAATTTCCATTTTTATTTTGTCTAAAAAAGGTAGATAACTTTTAAAAAAATCAGTTTTGATTCGTCCAAAAAACTAACACCATCTGAATTTAAAATGTAAAAGCTGTACATTAAAGGGAATTCAAAATTAACAATGATTCGTCCAGAAAAAAAAAACTATAAACATCTTCTGGGTTTACGATGAAAATTCTAAATTTGGCATTTGTTGTTTATGTTTTCAAAGTCAGCAGCGTCTTTTTTTTTTGTCGAGATGATCTGGTTGCCTTGTGTGTCAATGGGGTGGAAAAGGAGAGTTACAATAAAGGGAGTAAAATAATAATTGCAAACACAAGGCTTTTATTTTATATTTGTTTTGATTATCATCTTTTAAAAAGCAAGTGTTTAGTATTGTTATTATTATTTTAAAAGGAGAAATTCAGCATAACAAAAAATATCAATTGACTATTTTTTTTTTTTTTTTTTCTCAATCTTTTTTACATTAAACATGCGTGAACCTAATTTTAGTTCTTTTGCTCAAAATAAAGCAGCAGTGGTAATTACTTCCACTTTATATGACCGCCGAGCTTTAGATTGTACAGCAACATTACCTCTAGTCAATTCTTTGACTCATCTAGCATACATGACCTCAACATCACCACGTATTCGTGAGATATTAGCAGCCGATGGAGGATTAGAAAGGTTAATTAAAATATTAGCAACTTGCCAGAACACAGATAAACACTCTTTGTGGAAGTGGTCTTTAGCTTTTCAGTGTATAGTTAATATCGGTGTGCGTGGTACTGAAGCCATAAGAAACCGAGTAGTTGAAGCAGGTACTGTTCATATCGTTTTAGCTATTCTCGAAAACTTTATGAGTGCACTAGAACAAGCTAAAAGTGAAAAAGATCAAGAAAGAAGACAACAACAACAACAACAACAACAAACTTATACAACTGCTCTTAGTTTACCAACTATACCAACTGACTCAACTTTAGAAGACAACATGAAACATAATTACTGCCAACATTATATATTCTCGATTCCCAAAAGACGTACTTTTATGACACGAAGTAAAAAGCAAAAACAAAAGCCTTTCTCCATCTCCTTGTCAAGCGTACCCCTTTTAAAAAACCTTTCAACGGATGCCATTTTGCATCGTGAAGAAGACATCTTATTATCCTTGCAGTTACTTGCCTATCTCTCTAAATACCCTCAAGTTCGTCAAACATTCCATTCTGCTTACCAACATAATGTCTTTTCTGTGGTCGAAAAGTTCTCTCATCGTCTCCATCCTCCTGCTATTGTCTACTGGGCTGGCGTCATTATGAGGAATGCTTGTAGAAAGGATGAAGCAAGAGGTGGTGTAAGGCAATGTGCTAATATGCAATGTGGTAAATGGGAACGTTTCCCACGTGAATTCGCAAAGTGTCGACGCTGGTAATTTCTCTCCCTCTCTCACTTTAGCATCTTTGACTCATTGCGTTTAATTCATAGCCGTAAAGCCAAATATTGTTCAAAATCTTGTCAATCAAAAGCATGGGCAGATGGTCATCGATGGTGGTGCATAGAAAGACCTCATGCTTCTCATCCGCCTAATGCCACCGCAACATCTTCCACTGCTGCAGCTGCTGCAGCTGCTGTCGTTGCTGCTGCTCCACCCCCACCACCTGCTGAACAAGTAGTTCATTTAGAAGATAACGTCACCTCTGATGTTTTAGCCATACCTATAGCTGAACACAATCAACCACAACCGCAACCGCAAACACAACAAGATAATAATGCTATGCGACGCTCGTCACTTCCTGTCATAACAACAACAAATGCTGATAACCCACCCACTATTACAACGAGACCACGTGACAATGATTTATTATTTTACCACCACCCTCAACGACGAAACACACGTTCTGTAAGAAGTCTCGCATCTGGCAGTTCGACAGAAGTTGAGGCGGACACAACAGATAATTCTCAAGACCAGCCCAGGGATTTAATGGATGTGGATTAAAGCAAAAAAACAGGTTAATAAATAAAAAAAAAAAAAAAAAAAAAAAAAAAAAAAAAAAAAAAAAAAAAAAAAACGAATACAAATACATGATAGAAAGAGAGATTAGAATTTTATTATTATTGTGGCTTCATAAGGGAGCGACGAATGATGCTACCTCTGAGTTTGGCATTTGTGATGGTAGGATAGTATTCAGCTGCAGGACATTTAGTTTTGATACATTGAATGACGTGGAGGGCAGTTTCTTGGCCAGAGAACCAAGCGCCTTGTAAGAAGCCATAGTATTCTGCAGACATAGCTTCACCAGCAAAGAAGACACGGTTGTGTAAGCTAGCTTTCATGTTGGCATGGTGTTCATCAAGTTCACCAATGGGCCAGTTAGAATAACTACCACGGAACAATGGGTTTGTGTGCCAGCGAGGGAATAAGATATCTGTTGGTTCTGGAATATCGTCGCCATACATTTGACGCAAGACATCCATAAGTTCATCTTGGACTTCCTTGTCAGTCATGGCTTCTACTTTATAGGACATATCTTGAGTCACAGTGACAAAGAAAATGTTGCTGTTTGAATTAGCAGGCAAGAATCCCTTCTTATTCAAGTTTTGCCATGAGTTGTAATAGCCTCGTTGATCAGGATCAGCCCAAACAACGTATTGCGTGTCGCCCCAGAACTTCTTGGGGAAATTTAAAAAGATTTTGGTGTAAGTGGCCATGTGGAATCCGTAAATACCTTCAAGTTTCCATTCAGGAAGAGTGGGTGTCCATTTGACGTCTTTGTGCTGGAGCACACCGATACTGAAGGTGGCAATAGCATAGTCTGCGATAATGACATCACCGTTCTTGGTATGAACCTTGACACCATCTTTATTATATTGAATTTCTGTAACTGTGGTATTTAATAAGAGACGTGGATCATTGTTTGACTTGAACACTTTTTTAGCTTCTTCTAAGAAGATATACTTGAAACCACTACAATTTCAATCATAAAATTAGACACAGATTATTAGAAGCGCTATTCATGATTTACCGAGGATCAACTACGAAATTGTCGCCATCACTGTCAGGGCCAAATCCGCTGTAGGTCCAGTTATCATTGACAACTGTGAAAAGAGTAGATGAAAGCTCAGGTGATTCTCCCATTTCCCAGTCCCAAGCGTAGTATTCGATTGCATCGTCAATAGCGTTTTTAGGGTACCAGCCAGCGATATCTAAACCCACTCTACCAGAGAGATCTACTTGGTCATTTGCAACTCGCTTAACTATAAAATAGCAAAAATCGTTATTTATTTAACCGCATTTACTTGCATTTTGTTTGCGCTTACAGGCCATTTCAGTCATTTTATCATAGTACTCATAGAATTCATTATAACGATCAGTTGCATTGACAAAGCCTTTCTCGTCATAAAAAACAACATCATCGCCATTGTTGACGGCAGTACGAAGCTTATGTTTTATAGCTAATTGATTTATAGGGTTAGATCCTAGCCCCTGGACCCAATTACAACCCAATTCAACATTGGTATCAGCAAAAGGAACATCTTGAGCTCTACCTATAAATATGTTAGTATTTTGTCTTTTTTTTAATGCGATGGTTCTTACCGCCTAGAATATCTCTTGCTTCAATCATCATAAAATCTGTGATCCCAGCAGCTGTCAAATTTAATGCTGCACTTATAGCACTCACACCACCACCAAGAATAGCAACTTGTGTTTTATAGGTTTTTGCATTGGCAACGCAGCAAAAGGAAGCCAAAATTGCTGACAATGCAATTGACTTTTTCATATGTAAAAGAAAATTTATAAATTTAAAAATGGGATACAATGCTTATGTGGTTTTTATATGAAATTCTGCATAAGAGATAAGGGTGAACAACATCCTAAATCGAGAAATAGTTTATTATTCATCTTGGTTCCACTACTTTCCTAATAGATCGTGGACAACTTGTCTAATGTACTATATAAAGTAATAAAGACGCACATGTAGCATCGAGAGCTTTAATAGTACCTTAGAAATTTGTAAACGCACTCTTTTCCCATTGAGCTGTTTTAGAGCAAATTTGTCTACGGCTGAATACACATATAAATCACTTTTTTTACGAAAAGCATTATTGAGATTTATCTTGATAGTCTTATCGTGAGATATGTAATAAAGCTTGTGAAAAAAATAAGAGGCTAAAGATTACTGCCTTTGAATAAATTAATGGTTACTCGAAAGATATAAATTCAAATAGAGACAAGATACGTATTAACCGAGAGGCGCTTTTAATGCAGCCATTCGTCACGAGTGATATGCATCAGCTTCATGATGTGTTATACTTGTATCTATGCTAGGATATACTCACCCCCAAAATAATTGAGTTTTGCAAATGTGCACATGTTTATAACTTTCCATGTCTCTGGTATATACATAATAAGAGGTGATATTGCAGCACATAAAGATATATGGGTTTCACAACGATAAACATTGAAGATCTATGATCGATACACAAATAATAACATCTATACTATATACATTTTGTGTGTATGTGAAAATTTACGACAAAGAAATCCATACATTTCCTTTTACTTCTAACTTTCTCTTCCTTGATTATCACTGCTAATACACAATCTCGGCTCGTCATGGTCTCAATGAACAGTGAATTTTACCATAAGCATCTTGATATTATATATATATAAAACACGCTTTCTAAACAAATATTCGCGAGGAATAGAAGCCAAGTAGATGACCTTTTGTAATTCAAGTGCCACAACAAATTTCATGTTAGCTATTATCACTTGTAGTCTTACTAATATAATAGGGTTGTCGTAAATGATGACTGTAAGACATATTCCGTACTACACTTCCATTTAATTCTAGGCAACGGACTTCTCCCACCACAGCATCAATTGCTGCAACTTGCTGCTTTGGGATACGAATCGCGTTTTGACATGCGCTAAGAAATTATGTAGACTCAAGCTCAAGGTATATGGCCGTGAATAATGATTAATTCTTGCTTTTTTTTTATGTTTCAGGCAATGGAAAAGAATGGATAATGTTATTGCTGCTAGCAGTGGACAGATAGTTTCTACCAAGGGTCGACGAAGGCTCATATATTAAGTGGTGGCGCGGTTTCTCTAGTTGATCTTTGTTGCAGGCTCGTAAGATCATTTGTGTCGTGCACAAATACCATTAATCAGCATTTTACGGTGTATTATTCATCGGCTAGTAATCTGTAGTAACGGCTCTATTAGGTGAGTATGATGAATGAAAGTTACCCTATGCGATGATTTTCCACTGAATTAAGACATCATTGCTGATATTGTTTGATTTTCCAGTGACATAAACCTTCACATTTTAAAAAAGCGGGATTTAATATTGACCATCGAATTACGTCTTCCTAGAAATTTCGATAATTGTACCTGGCATAAATTTCAAACCTTATTGAATCTGTTGTTTTATGCCAATTGGTAACTTCAGTAAAAAGCCCACAAACATAGTAGAGCCCTTGTGTTGTTGAACAGAAGCATCAATTGAACAAGAATTGTCCACTTTACTGCTCATTCCCCTCGAACCGTTTGTGTTACTAAATGATGTAATTGATGATTTAAAACCTAACATTATTGACGTCAGGATTTTTTTTTTTAGGTCAGTGAACATGCAAGTATAAATAAACCCCACAGTTTTACATTTTTATTTCTATTATTCCACAAAAACCATAAAGAAAATGTTCTCTCAATTCACAACTCGTGCTGTCGCTTCTCCCCGTTCCAATATCTTAACTCGTCGCAGCTTACATATGACTACTATCACTCGTACCGAAGGCGCTACTGCTGGTTCAAAGGGCTTTGGTGAAAAAGAAAAGGCTGTGGAAAATCAATGGGCTCGTACTCACGATGCTGAACTCTTAAAATCCTTAAAAGCCAAGTTGGCTGAACAAGAAAAATCAACTGCTGATATTAAACAAAAGTTATCTGAATTAGAATCAAAGCATAAATAAAAAAGACACATCTTGTAAATAGTTAATTAAATAAAAAGTACATTTTCGATTGAGAAAAAAAAATATGGTTTTTTATTTCAAAAAATGTGCAAACAAATTGTTTAGACCTTGAAACCACGAGAGGCACGCTTACCACGAGCCTTTTCGAACTTGCGACCCTTAGAACGGACATAAGGCTTCTTGTTCTTGTGGGGACCCATACCGAAGTGCTTGACGGATTCACGTGAGTTCTTGGCACCACGGATAAGGATGGTGTTAGAACCAGTGGGGGCACGGAGAGCCAATTGATCGAGAGTCAAAACTTCACCACCGGCCTTCAAAATGCGAGCCTTAGCAGTCTTGGAAAAGTGAAGGGCAGCAACAGAGAGCTTGGGGAGTTCGAGAAGACGGGAGTCATCGGTGACGGAACCGACAACAACAACAGTCTTACCTTCCTTGGCGTTCTTGACGATGCGAGAAACAGTAACGGGAGGGCGGTTGACACGAGACATAAAGAGACGCTTCAAGACAACCTTGTTGAAGTTAGCATCAGTACGACGAGCAAGGAAACGGTAGAGCTAATGACAAAAAAAAAAAAAAGAAGCTATTTCAATTTCTCGTATTCCAATGTTTATCTCTCTTCTCGATTATTTTACCTTAACCAACAAAGCCAAGTAGACATTGTCAGACTTGGGAGCAGAACGGTTGGAGTTCTTAACGTGATGGTTCTTGAGGTCAATACCCTAATTATAGTCATATTAATAACTGCTTGAAAATTTCTTTAATCGCTTGGAGTTTGATAGAGTGATAATCTGTAAATGATTGTGCACACAGAAATCGTTGTCTTTACACTATCCAAAACATTCAGTGTCAAGTATTTGGACAAACTGCAATCAAGTCCATAAGTCGGCACAAATAGTACTCATTCCAACTTAAATGCGAGTCAAGGCATTCGGTGCTGTAAGATTCCATTGGGAACTGCATCTACATTTTAAGTTGAATAACAAAATTGTCGCTCTACAAAAAAAAATCCATCGATGATTTTAACTATCCATCCAAAATATCTTTATCGCTGTGTGTAATCATTTACAGTTCTATTCTATCAAGCTTCAGGGTAGTTGTAGGCTTTGTTATATTACCATTTTAGACTACAAGGAAAAGAGAACGATCCATATTTCGCACCTTTGCACATCTGTATAATCTCGCTCACTGCAAAGCATCTTATTCAAAACGAGTGCCACCGCGAATTGTGCCGGACCGGAGAATATGTGGCTTGTATGTGGTTTTATTCTACTTCATTGAAAGTCCCTGTGATTTACCAAAAGGTATTGTTGCGTGAAGAGCATCGTCTTTCTCTAAGTTTAGCGTGATTTATTTTTCTCGGATGATATAATGCTGTATTTTAGTGTATATAAAGAAAAATTAATCTGAAATAATGGACACTATTTCTGCAAGAATAGATCAAAACAATGGCCACAATTTATTCTGTGCATAAAACAAGAGGAGTGTAATTCTCAAATGGCCCTAGCTATTAAAATGCTTAAATAGAGGAATACAGATAAATCAATTGGATCAAAACAGAGCTACAATGAATGTAGAGTAGGCCCTGATCTATTTGTAAGAGTAGGACCAGGCAATACCACATCTTTACCTTTCGTATATGAAACAAAGAGCACAAAATACACATGAGAAACTTACCTGATAATGAGTGTTAAATTCCTGATTTTACCAAGCTTTGCAAAAAGAACAAAAGTATATACACACTCTTTGGGATAATGTTGGTTTTAGTTTGTCTGTGTACAAGTCTAAAACTATATCCTACGCGCGAAGACATTTTGTGCCATATAAAATACAAACCGAATAAACTGAGTGAATGCAAGTAATATATCAAATTAACTGCATTTTAAAATTGTTTATTGTTTAATTTTAAGTAAAATGGCTTCATCCGACAATTGACCATAGCAAAGGTATCAAAACAACTGTAGGTTGTAATATTATGTTGTATTTGGCTCATCTTTTTGATGGAGGTTGACTTTTAACAGTGTTAACGGCTTGTACTTTCGCTTGGTGAGAAGAAGAAATATTAGCCTTTTTAACTGCCCTAATATCGTCAGCCGCAAACCCTGGTATACGTATATTCCAATTGCGCTCTATTATAACATTTAATAAAACTCTTTGACTGGATATCTGTTTCTTACCTAAATGCAATTGAACGTCTTTCACTTCTAAAACATCTGATTTTCGATGCTTTGCTAATTTACAAGCAAAAGTTGTCACTGATTCGATAAATTCATCTGCTATTTCCAAAAGGATCTAATACAATAATGTGATGGTCAATATACTAAGCAAAACCATGGTTACTTTAGTTTTACATCTTCAACTTCAGGCTCTAATCTCTCAGACGGGTCGATCTGGGCAACTAATTCTTGGATTTTACGCTTTGTCAAGACTCGACTGATACCATCACTATCTACAGCTGTCGCCGATCTAAGAATGGGTACTTGTTGTTGTTGCATATCCCCTAAAGGCGCGATATTGTTCGGTGCTGTATCGTTAGTAGGGTTTGAAGGAAATGTATACATACCGCTGTTCTTGGCGGTTTGATTTGGTGAGGCAATTGAAGATGTTTGTGGTGAAACACTGACTTGTTGAGAAGTTGAAGGAGCCACAAAGGGCGTTTTGTTTTGCTGCTGCTGCTGCTGCTGCTGCTGCTGTACATTACCTACCAGAAAAAAAAAGTAAGCCGGAGGAAGACATGATTACTGGAAGTATCTTACGCAACTGTTGTTGTTGTTGTTGTTGAACGGCATTAAGAGTAGCAGCTTGCATTGCATTGAAATTAGGCTGCTGTACATTGAATGTAGCAGGCGATCCAGGTGCAGATGCGTTATTTGCGTTTGGCGCATTTGCAGGCTGATTTAAAACGCGTTGCTGTTGGGCGTATAATTGAGAAGTCATGTTAGCGATCAAGGTTTGAAACATTCCTAATTTTGTTTGAAGATCCTGTTCTTGTTTTCGAAGAGACTCTTTTTCTTCGTTAGGAGTATCTGCTCTCTCAATTTTTTGGCGCAAAGCGATGATATTGTTATTGAGGAAGTCCATGTTTTGTTTGTATTGTGCAATGGTCTGTGCTATTTGATTAAGCTGATTTGGATGTTGGGCGTTTGACATTACTCACAAATTCAAATGGTTGATGGTAATTTAAGTAGAGACAGAAAGGAACAGAGGGGTTTTAAGGTAAAAACTAAATACCCAGCTCAAAAAGGCAGCCAGAAATTTTTGCATATATAATTAAAAAGCAAACTTGCCTCTTAGGAAGCTCCTCTCCCAGCCCAGTAGGTGCTTCTAAATAGAAGGTAGTTATTTGGTCGTATCGTTGAATTTTCCAGTATTGAATTGACTGATTTTAATTGAAATTGAGGAAACATTTGCCTGACTATAAGCGTAGCAAGTCCAGAAAGAGCTATTGTCATGGCCGACGCTTTGTCCTGGGTCTGTATGTTTTCGTGGTTTTTAAAGGAAATACATCCAGGATTATAGCAGATGAATGCACCATTTACATTGGCGCTTATTTTTTTTTGAATGGTGCAACTTATGAAAGCAGTAAACACATGTATGCGATGTATTGTTTTCATTGGTGACACAAACTATTGCATACTTGGCATGAAGATCCTGTTTCCAATAGCCACCATACTTTTTGAACCCCTTTATACAGAATCCATAGCCATAATCACGGTCGTCAATTAGCATTATAGGCTTTTTTGTTGGTTTACTTTCGCGTTTGCGCACTTTTCGCTCTTTTGCACAGAGTCTTGAAACTTTTTTTCAACCAGTTCTGTCTTCTGCTTCAACTGGGTCTCTCTTTTTTCATGGCTAGCATCTTTTTATACCTATCATATAGCAAAGCCCCAACAATGTAATAGTATACGTTTTATTTGATTATGCGTTAAAATTTCAGTTCATTTCTTTGCTTGACGTCATCTTATGAATAGCCTGACTATTGAACTATGTAGAAAATTGAAATAAGCAGGTAGGCTTATATAGTGAAGACGTTATTTGATCTAACTACGTTTGTGAGTAGTATAAATTATGTAAAAAGAGTAGCTCACTTTAAATCTACAAGCAATCTAAAATATGGAGATATTATATATTTGAATTGACCACTTTTCGCTTTTACCTACACCATATCGTATATATAGAGTAAAGTTCCGCGCACCAAGGCTCTCAATAGAGTGACGTCAAACAATATAAAGTTATGTGTTTCACGCCAAGATTTGGCTAAATCCACACGTTCATTGCATACGGGTTTTTGTTGAATGTTTGTCGAACAATAAATGCTTCCTTTGTGTGATATATCTAGCTGTTCTCGAGACAATGAATCCTATTTCTCACCATAATAAATCAAGCATCATAGGTCATAGGAACACAGAAAAGACCACTACCTGACAACATTCTCCTTATTATTTATAAATAGGAACAGCTTTTATGATTATTTTTTTTTCTTTTACTCTTATTTTCTACATTTTTTTCGAACTCTATTGAGAACCTTAGTGCGCAGAACTCTACTCATTTTGGCGTGTTCGATTGACGTGTCTCAAGTCTTGTCCAAAAAATGGACGATTTTAAGGAAACTATCGAATCAATTAGAGTTATTGAAAGTCCTGATAAACTAGTTTTTATCAAAACGTCGGAGGAGAAGTTGTAAGTGCTTGGATGGGATATCGATTTTAGCATATCTATTTTTTCTAATCGCGTTATTCCAATATTATTGTCTTGCATAAATACTATTGCTTAAAGAGGGCTACAATGAGTGCATATATAGAGTAAATATGTATATTGAGGTATTTGGTTTCTTATTTCTGTCAAGCAATCTCTTTGAAAGCAAAAGGTAAGGACTTTTAAATGATTCCGATCACGCAGTTGCTTAACTTCTCATTTTTTCTTTGTAGTGCTGAATGCAAATCTGTGATAATCAAGACTCTAAAGGAACTAAAGCAATTGCTCACAGAACAAAAAAACTGTAGACTTGATTCCATTTTGGAGTCCAACTTTAATAATAGGTTTTTCGAGCAGTTGCTTTGCGAAGATAAACCAAAGGGAAAAAAATCGGAAAATGATGTCGGAAAGGTGATCTCGTGAGAAGCAGCTCATGAAGCATGCATATAAATTTAGGTGAGTCAAGGCAAACTAATCACAATTACTCTGCACTATGTTTCTTTTGTGACATAAAATACAGCTATTCTGGAAGCCATAATTTTTCATAGCAGATTAGAGTCTTTTTTTAAGCATCTTCAATGGAATGAGAAAGAAAAATAAACTCCTTTATTTCTCTCAATTTTTGCATTAATTTTCCACATTTAGTAATTTTTAACCATCCACATTTGGAAATAAATACAGGGTATTTCGAAATTATTCACGCACTCTTTGAATTTTTTTTTTATTTTATTACTTGTATTTTTTTCAGCTTGTGCTTGATTTTTATTTTTTCAACTGCTTGAAATTTTTTTCAATCACAAAATGCATAAAAAATCATTAGGGAAGCCTGCAATAATGTGCTCACCAGTGACTTGCAAGGCTTTTACAGACATTCAGTAAGAAAGTTCGATGATTGCTTGAACAGAAACCCCATTTAATAAAGTTTAACTGTTTGATTTTTTATTTATTTTGTGCTGAATTTTTTTTCATTTTATTGCTTGTATTTTTTTTCAGTTAGTGCGTGAAATTTATTTCAGTTATTGCTTTTTCAAAGAGTGCGTGAATAATTTCGAAACACCCTGTATATTTTACAAAAAAGTTACACTTAATTAAAAAATATAAAATTTCTTTCGCAAGCTGGACTTTTTGCAAATTATTAAAAACATTTCTGGACAGTTTGATTGGTTGACCCTACTCCCCTACAAAGAACGCTCATACTAATATTAAATCTATTTCAGGTAATTTGAACAATCTGACTTTTCACATATACGGAATCAAATTAATTGATGATCATCTGATACATTGTGTGAAGAAGGAAACAAGCATTCTAAATAACAGCTCTGGTTCTCAATTGGCTGACTATTTTACTATCATACTGTCTCTTTTCGTAAACCATGTATAGTTAAGAGTATTATAGTTTATGTCTTTTTTTTTTATTAACAAGTACTATTTGAAAAAATCGTCCCTTTTGGGACGTTTTTGAAAATAATTTAACCCATAAAAACAGCTTTCTTTGAAGCCTTCCTTCATAGTATTAAATATTGAATATGTACACTATAATACTTCTTATTTTCGAGTTTTGTCTCATAGATGGATTGCATTCAAGTTCATCGGATCTCCAAAAAAACCGAGCGTCCTTTTTGGGACGATTTTAAATGTAAAAACAATGGCATGTTGATCACTTTTTTAAAACCTCAAAACACTTCATATATAAAGTAAATACGTTAAAATTTAATTCAGAAACGTCTTTTTTTGCTCAAACACTCGGTAAGGTGGTGTACATGGCAGTTTGAACACATAGCTTGAGTGCTACAAGCACATCTTTTTGAAACCCGTTTGGGCTTTAAGCCCCGTGATGCACAGAACTTGCAAATCTGTTTCTTGGGCTTCTCCTTATCAATAGCAACCAAGTCGTGGAGACCGATAGCAGCTCTACTTCTGGTATGCATAGGCTCCAATTCAACTTCTTCAGCCTCGCATCTCATATCTTTTACTTTGAGAAGTAAAGTATATGCAAGTCTACTTTTGAATTCCGAATGCATTAGTCCTTCGCGATTACTTCCCCAGATCTGGTAACAACTGAATGCATTTGCCTCAGCAATGCCCAAGACAAAAGACAAAAAGCGATCTTCCTAGCGGTAAGTTTTCATAACATCATGAAAGGACACCATATCTCCACGATTGTTATTCGTATTAACACTACCTATCAAAACGAAAGAATAAATGTTACTAACAGTTAGTCATGTATATGCTATTTTACACTTGTGGTCTTCATAATCGTCAAAAACTTGGGGTCGTCGAAGCTCCAAAACCTGTCCACCCACACTCTTGACGGTGCGTGTTTTAGTAGTTGGCTGGGTAGTGCTGCAGGAAGACACAAGTACAACCCCAAGAGAAAAGGGGCAAGATAATAATTTTGTTATCTCGTCACGTCCTAGCGGAATCAAATTGGTTGTCAGCCAAAGGCATTTCTCTTGCATTGCGACATTACACCAGTACTAGATTTTCCCGAGGGCAATCAAACAGTGGGGATGCTCGCAAATGAGAAGATCGTATATCTGTGACCCGTTATGGTTATTAATGTGCTTACGGATAAACTCTTTAATTGCACTGTTAGTTTGAGCGTCGCGGTTCGTTAGCAGGGGGGGAGGTGACGTTCGATGTTGTTGTGGTTGATGTCAAGACGGACACACCTATTGGCTAAGTCTATGACACTGTAAATGACGCCGTTGCACTCACAAGTGATCATTCTACGGCATCTTATTGTACAAGCATTTTCCCTAAGTTTCCTGTCCTTGGATATGAGCGTCTTGAGTACAGTAGGCTGAGAGAGACACTTTGCTTTGTCTTTCGGACTCACCAATGTTTCTAATATAATACCCGCAGCCATTGCAAGATTCAACCAAAGCTTTGTACTGTTTAGCGATGTGTCTGTAGGCCTCAGCATTATCAATGGCGTCGTTTTCAACTAAGTCTGCAGGTTCTTCGCATCTAACATATCCTTTGTGCTTGTAGGTAGCAAAACGGTGCTTTAATACCGTCAATTTCAACGGTTTCAACGTTTGAATATGATTGTGAAAACTCTTTCGCATCCACTATGAGGCTTTGGTCAATCAATACTAGAGTTTGTCTATAGCGACAAACGGAGCATGCGCGAAAAGGTGCACTACGAGTAGCGGAAGCAAAAAAGCTAACAGGGCGATAAGCTTTGCAATAACTACAGTAACGTTGTGTATCTGAAGCATCTATTATTGATCTATAAATATAATTGCTATTTAAATGTTAGAGGGCTGTAAAATGTAAAACTAGGTTTATTTATTCGCATATCAATTAAACTGAGTTTGCAATTATGGTTTTATTTTTATAGCAACTTTACTAAATTTCATCTACAAAAACTGAAGAATTTCGTTGGTCACCTTCTGCCAACGGTCTTGGCCATTCTTTTGAGAACGGATTCTGTTTATTTCAGCCTTTGCGTTCATAATCTTTCCAACTTCAAGACAAGAACTTGATTGAGCGATCTACACGTTGCGCGTAGTTAGTAACTAATGCGTTTAATTTTTTTAAACTTATCATACCAATGTACCGAAAGCCATAACAAATCTATACAAATTTTCGTCGTCCTGTTCGTCTTTCAATAATTCAACAAGAGATCCCGTAAATCCTAATTTATTCTCGTCTTCTTTTCTGCTAGCTAGCAAAATCGCAAAACTAACAAACGCTGTCAGCTCACACATGTTCTTTTTTTTTTTTTTTTTTTTTTTTTTTTTTTTTTTTTTTTTTTTGCTTATTTGGCTTACTTGACGGCAAGTGTACTGGCTGCTAAACGAGCATTTTTTCCTTTATATTTACCAGAAACATCCACTTGCATAACATCGAATACTTTTTCGCGTTTTTCCCAAACTAGTTGGCGTCCTGCTTCTTGGTTGAACAAATTAGCTAGACCACGATAAGCTAACATGGCATTTGTTTCAGAGCCTCCAGAAAGTAAGCCACTGGTCTCGATGATAAATCCAACGATGTCTCTTTGAGGTATGACTGTCGATAATTGCTCTGGCAAATAAAGTGAAAGCAAGCGAAGCAAATCTAAAGCAGGGAAACGTTTATCAATCGGCCACTGACAACATAATTTTAATATAGCAAGCAATCCTGCATCCCCATCAATTGAGCTCCCTGAGGGGTTCTTCAAGTAGTTGGCTGTAGAGGCTAAAGCATTCAATTCAGGTTCAGTTAGCTGATTATCAGTGATTTCAGTGTTTAAAGAGCGGATTTTGTTTAAAACGGCATCAGGATTGGCTTGCTTCAATGTCAAATAGGTTTTCTATAACAAAAACTTAATTACAAAAGGTCTGTGATCTTCAAAGCAAAAATAATTCCTTACGACTGGTAACACCTTGGATTGTTGCTGTGCAGAAGGAGGTGTGTAAGCACTGCCAGCAGGTTTATATGATCCACCACCTGTGAATGGATCAGTGTAGGTACCTGTGTTGCTTGCATTATTGGATGCACCAGGACGGTAAGATCCAGCTCCAGTAAATGGATCCATATAAGCGGAGCCAATGGTAGGTTGGTTTGATGATTGTGGTGTATATCTGTTACCTCCCGTGAATGGGTCTTGATATCCAGTACCCATATTTACATTGTCAGCATTTTTTATAATGAAGTCAGCAACCTGGTCCCTGAATGACTGAGGCAAATCGTGTTTTAACAAGAATTTCTCAGCAGCATCGTAAGGATTTTCTAACATGAAAAATAAGAACCAAATGGCAATCAATCGAACAAAAACTTACGAGTACAATTATATGGAAGTTTAAGCATTCCATTGGGTCCACCACCAATATCGATATCGAAAACGTAGTCGTATTCTTTACCTTCATAAGTTTGTTTTGACTTTCCACTTCCTACAACTTCACCAATCTTCTGCCAGCTTTGATTTGCTGCACTCCATTGATGCGCTTCAACTGTGCTTCCCATATTTACCATAATAACTTGTCCTTCTTTTTTACCAGGAGCTTGCAATGCTTCAGGGCCTGCTAAATTTTCCTTATTTATATCCCCAACTTGATTTCTAATTACTGTATTAGTTTCATTCTTATGATCATCTTATTTAAAGCTTGCTTACGAAGGGATTGCTTGGCTTGCTAAGAGATCTTCAAATTCCTATTTATGTGATGAGCGCCACTATGTATGACCTGCTTTTGTTCTCACTTGCCTTCAATGCTTCTGCTGATGCCATACGTTCAGCTTCTCGAGTATATACGCGGACAACATTGTCGCTACCACCAACGACGATATCATCATTTGGTAAAGCAGCCACTGTCCATACTGAAATACATGGCTGTTGAAGAGTTTGAATGTTTTGTCCATCTTTTGATTATGCATATTAATGTCCCTTCATTTTTGAGCTAAAAAAAAAAAAGTCTACTTTACCTTTCCATACACGGACTGTACGATCTTCTCCAGAAGAGATAATTTCACCGGTGCTTAAAACATCAACAGAGTACACAAAAGAAGTGTGACCATCTAACTCTTGGACACATTCACCTTCTAAAGTCCAAATAAGCAGTTTTCCATCGTTGGAACAAGATACAAACCCGAGGTTGGGAATTAAAGCAAGACCACGAACTGCCTCAGTGTGGCGCTGATAAACATGAACCAACTTTCCATTTCTCCATAATCGAATTGATTTATCCGCAGAAGCTTTTTTTTTTTTTTTTCAATTATTATCACGGAGGGCCCTCAATTGGATTTATAACGTACCTGTCAAAATTAAATCGTCTTCAATTGCAAGTACTGCCCACACAGCAGCAGTGTGACCCTCCAAGACATAAGCTTGTTGATAATTCTTCCAGACAATCGCTTTGCTATATAGAATGAGATGAGCAAAGCCATAATTATCGTTTTGGCCATTCGTGTTTGCTTACTTATCCCAAGAACCAGAGACAATGTATCCAGAAGGTGAGACGGCTAATGCGCACACATTTTCCGTATGGCCTACTAATGTGTAGAGTGGGTCAGCTGGTTGACTTGGATTGTAAACATGGATGAGTTTGTCAGAACCACTTGATATAATGAGTCCATCAGGATGCTCTTGATTGGGCTTGATGACAGCCAAGGCATTAACAAAGTGATTGTGACCTAAATAGACATTTTGAGGAGAGAAAGTGTTTGAGCCAGTACGAATCCAAGAACGCACTGTCTTGTCACGGGCTGCTGAAACGATAAGATCATTCGATAAAGCAGCAACAGCTCGTACCTAAAAGATGTTCATTATATGTTGGCTCATAGAAAGTGAACATACTCACGTCTAATTCATGATTTGTTAAAGTCGATTCTAGTTTATAAGGAGGATAAGTCATTAGTTCAAAAGAAATAAATAGAAAGTTGAAGTTTTCCGACTGAAGGGACGCGCAACGTGAAAATACTTGATGTAAATTTGCATTACAGCATTTCTACTTTAAACTCAGACCAAGTAAAGACTAATTTTTTAGACCAATGGATTTTTTTTTTGGGACCAAATAAAGAAAGTTTTTAGACCAATCAAAGATTATTTTTAAATCATTCAATGAGAATTTTCAGACCAATCAGTTAATTTTTTTTTCCTCAATCTCAGGGGAATAAAAGTTAGACATATGTATTTTATAATAAATAAAAACTCTCTATCGTTTTATAAAAGCAACTTATAAATTACTCTTCTGATAGAAATCAATAGAGTTTACGCTAGCAATATTACTTGCTTTTTATGCTTTAAAGACAAAGAAAATTCAATTTTCGAAGTAATACAAGTTCGATGAATAAAGAAAAGATTGCATAACAATCAATACCTCTGCTCTCAAATTAATGAAATAATAGGAGTACACATCAATTTCTTTGACACTTTATATCTACTGAAGATAAGGTTCAAAGAACATTGCTTTTTTTTTATGTTATCTTCATCTTGTAATTTTTATGGGTAAGCCTATTCTGTATCCAGAGGCTGAAGCACTGATAAAATTAAAGAAAAGCTTAAAGGCACCTTCCAACCCCACTCCAAGCAGGTCATCAACAACTGCAAATAACAAAAACAAGCGAAGACAAAGTTTCCAAGAAAAAAACGAAAAGAAAATTGCGAAGCATACGCTATTTGCCGAAGAAAGGGTCTCCAACGGTGCTGTTTGCTCATCATGTGGAGGTACAAATCATAAAAGAGCGACGTCTAAGACATGTCCTAAATATCAACCTGACAATGAACTGATAAAGGTTAATCTTGGTAAATCGAGCGAACGTTTTGTGGTATCTCTTCCTTTGCGGTTGTTTTCAAAAGAAGCCTACACGGAATCACTAAAGCAAGGCATCAATACCATCTGTGGGTTTCAAAGAGAGGTTATGCTGAAAGCAATGCTGTTCGTTAACAGCCATATTTTAAAAGTTGACAGAATTTATCGAGATTTGTTCAAGCAAAACTTTTGGTATTCTATTTGCCGTGCTATTTGTGGACAAGAATATATTGATGCAATTGCCAACGAATGGTGTGGCACGCCTGCTTTGAAAGAGACATACAATGATTTTATTCTTACTCATCCTACATTCTTAATGAGCAGACCGCCAACAAATTATGCAAAGAGTTTTTCGTATGCTTGTCTTACCACATCCACTTGCTACCTAAACTTTTATGTGGAATTGTTTGAATCCAGATTGCTTCGATTCTGTATTGATCTCCTTAAAAGTCATTTTCTGGTACGTTTCTTTCTTTATTATACAAATACTAGTGGACTGATCTCATCTCCCCCTTTAGAATTTTCAAATTCCTATATGCAGAATTATTGTCGACTTTATTTTATATCCTTTTATGACTACAAGGTAAATGCCAACTGATGGTTCTTTGGTTCATGTTCCAGATACTAGTAGACAAGAGTTTGCTCAACGCTCTAACAATAATATGCTTCCGCTTATATCAAATCCTATTTTCAATTATATATCACAACCTCTGAACACAAGTTCCCTAACCAGCAATGTCGAGGTAATGTTTCCTATTTTGAAGTATATGTTGAATTGCTATGAAACAAGTCCTGATACAACAAGAAGATTCTCTCTTTTTCCTAATCCAAATCTCCAATGGAAATTTACGACAATCGATACTCAAACGCTGAAAGGATTTGTAAAAATCATTCAAAATCAGAGTCAAACACCAAAGCAATTATATGACAGGTCTATCGCTATTTGGTCATGTTTTCAACTTCAAAAAAATAGGTATCAAGAAGTCTGTGTATTTCGTAGAATTTACTTGCATACTTGCACAAAAGAAAGACAAGCATGTTCACAAACATACTTTTATCTGATGGTTACACTTGCCGAGCCATATTCGCGAGGAAATGTCAAGATACTTCTTCAAACTCGAAGCAATTGGTGCTGGAAGATTTCAACAGACAAGAAATAGATCGGCATTTCACTCCAACATACGTAGACCCTGGTCGGACGACTGCAATTACCAGCATACGCAACGACGGGCAAGTTCGCGCCTTAAACAATAAAGAATACTACTCAATGTCTAGTAGAACAAAAATGCTCAAGAAATTACAAAAGAAAAAAGAGAGATGCAGTTTAGATATTTTAGAGTCAAACATCCCTAGTCCAAAAAACAAGCAATCACCAAAATTACGAGAACTATACTGTATATCTACTGCACAACCGTCTTCAGATGCCCAAAACTATTGACGATCCTCTTTCTTATCTTTTGAACCAACTACCGTCTACGTTCCTTACAAAAAGATCAAGAAAATCCATTGATGCTTGGTTTATTCGTTGGCCTTCTATTTGTGCAATACTACTTGAAATAGATCACCTGGCTCATTCTCAAATTCCTACAGCTTTCGATCGTCTTGGTGAACCCTTTATCAACTACCTTCGTTCTATAGTTACAAAAGAAATTTTCAGATAACTAGTTATCATCCCCTAAAACATCCTTCTATTACATTTTCCCTTATATCTCAGAAGGGGTTTTCCTTCTTTAACACAGCGATCTGACTAGGACAATACAGCAAGTAAATGCTATGTGCTCATTGGTTATTTCATTATTTATCAAATAAAAATATTGTTTATAATCGTATATCTACTGAAGCACTTGCATACTTTTTTTGAATTTTACAACCAAGATACTGCAGAAGACCGGTGGCGATTATTCTGTGCAAGGCAAAGTGCAATCGATGAAGCCGTGAATATTTTGATTAACGGGGGAAAAAAATACAATCTAGAAAAACGGAAGGGTCACAAGAGAAGAAAGAAACAGGATAAAGAAATGAGTGGCGTTTTTCAAAAGTTCATAACATATATAAAAGCGAATATTGGATTTTTTCTCTAACCAGATACTCATAGAAATTTAAAAAGAAATATCCCGTTTACTAAGAACAACAAAAGCAAGATGCCGCTCGTGGTGTTTGGTGACGCTTTATTAAAAAAAGACAACAATCACATACGTGGTCACCTTCCTGGTGTTAGTACTTTAATTGCCCGACAGCTAAAAAGAAGAAGGGAGAAGCGTGGCGAGCTTTTATTCTTGACAATTTGGGAATATAACACCTCCAAAGTACGTATATCGCAATACACAATTTGTATAACTTGAGCATTAATATTGTCTACTTTTTAGATTTGCTCAAACTGTTCCAGCAATCAAAAAAAAACACCCAAAAAATTCAAAGAACGAAGAAACTTAACTCTGTTTTTGTTTGTAGTAGCTGTCGTACTGTGTGGAATCGTGAAGTTATGGCTGCAAAGAACATGAAGACAATTTCCGATAGCATCTGGAATGATTTCGGGAGACCTTCTATTTTTCTTCCTGCTTCCCGTCGATAACTGCAAATCACATTGCCACAAAGAGTGGTAGCATCGCTTTAAAGATATACAGGTAAAAAAAAAAATCATATAATTATTATTTTTGATACTAAAATGTCATTTCTTTATTCCATTGACCCAAAAAAAAAATTATAATTATTGATTGGTCTGAAAATTCTCATAGAATGATTTGAAAATGCTCTTTGATTGGTATAAAAACTTTCTTTATTTGGTCTCAAAAAACAAATCCATTGGTCTGAATTTAAAGTTAATAAACTGTGCGTGACTCGAATAAAATTAAAACTCAATAGAATGGCCCAAAAAATGACAAATCACTACTGAATCCATCTGTATAGTTACTTGTATTAGTTTTTAAGGCCTGATAGTATTACAGGTGCATTATTTTTTGTTTAAACGCATACAATAAAAGCAGTCAAAAGATTTTGAGAGTTCGGGTTACTGTGACCTGGCACAAAAAACCTAGAACTGCTGTTTATTTTTCATGTAAGAAGACACTGTACTCTAAATTCATAGATGGGTTGTTATATATATATATATATATATATACTGCATACTACTACAGCCTATGAATTGGCTTGAATATCATCAGCAATTTCTTATTATTTGAGCTGAGAGATGTATACAATATATAATAGATGCTTCTGAAAATCAGTTTAACCAGAAGTGCTTACTTAATCTTCAACAAAGTGTTCCATATGTTGATCTTTCCCACGTATTAAGCAGAGTTTTTTTTTTATCAAACCTTGAAATAGAATACTACCTATAAATCAAAACGTAAAATATATGTAATAAGGACTACTCCGCAGCCCGAGTAGTAGCTTCTTTTCCCAAAGCTTGAGACGTGCTCAAAACCTCTTGTCTTCTTACTTTACAATTTTAACATTTAAAATGGTTAAATATGGTATTTCAACTTTTGGAAAACCCATTGTTATTGACGAAGGGGGGCAACAGTTAACCAACTGGCGAATTACTTTCATGATTGGAAGTTTTCTCATTGGATGCACTAATATTCTTCTTGTCACAAACTACTTTAAAAATTCCAACAAAAAAATCCATTTCAAATACATGATCAAGCAAAACCCTTGGGTTATTTATCTGACCTATATTATTCATACAGCCATACATACATTCCATTATGTAGACAATATTGCAAGGCCCGTTGACTACTATGAGCCCAAATACCTCTATCAACAGTATATTTTCTCCACCATGGAAATTACCTATTTTTTCAACATCCCCCTCACCATCTGTGGCGTGCTCTTCATGAAAAATCTATGTCAGCGAGGCTATGTTGAATATTCTTATCTTACAGCTTATGTTTGTTCTTCTATCATGACGCTCATGCACTATCGTATTGAACGTCCTTCTAACTTTTTGGCTTCCGTCAATCTCAGTATTGCAGGTGAAGGTGTTGCCATTTTTGCATTCATCATTGCTTCGTTTACAATCAAGCAACAGCCTGGAAACAAATACTACAAATTAGCGATTATCTTGTTTCCAATCATCGTAGTGAATTTGCTTATCTTAACTAACATGGGACTCATATCAGCTCTTGTTGCTTTGGTGCTCTTTTCCATGGTTTGTTTTAAGGTTCTCAGCGATCAGGAATGGGCATAAATGACATTTTCACGGCGTAGCTAACAATAAAATCAGATAATAAAGAAAAAGCATAATAAAGTAAATATTCATTACCGCGGTTTTTACAAAAGATTAAATCGTTTCTTAACGAAGGGTCTCAAAAGTTTAAATAAATAGTTAGCACCAACGCCACCTTTAGTTTGGCTTTTAATACGACACGAAACCCAAATCATGATCTCTCTCTCTCTTTCTTTCTATTACACAATTGCCTTTATTAGTATGAACTATTGAATTCAAACTATTATTCCAAATTTACTGTCATCGTATGTATACAGTAAAGCCAATTTGAACAGCTTACTGGTAAACAATGTAGCGATAGAATAAAAAATCGATCAATTTTTGGAAATTTCAATTTCTCCGTACTTAGCATCGTCATAAAAATAAACCCTTAAGCCTTATTATACACCCCCATAGGGCCTTGGGTGAATAATAAACTTTATTTCAACTCCTATTACTGCCCTCCTTGCTCTCTCCCTTATGGAATTTTTTTTTTTTATGATATACTGAAACCTGCTTGTTTATCTTATGATATAGTTTCATGTACTATACACAACAGCACTGTTAAAAGATGCAGTAACACAATTAACTGAATTTCAATTTTGACATTATGCAGTCGTGTATATTACCTGGTTCACAAAGCATTGGCAATACCCAGGAACTTGTATCAATGCACTTTCCTAACATGGGATGTGACTTGAGGAGCGCAACAAGTTAAAATCGTCTCCTTCAAGTATATAATAATATTCTCAATTTCTTCTAAGAGTAGTAGCTCTGTTGATCATAAAAAAAAAAAAAAAACTCCAATAAGACTTTTTTATTATGCCTACCTTAAAGGAGAGTAACTGGTACCTTTAGACATATATCTTTAGGAACAATGAAATACAATACATAACCACTTTATTAGATTTCTCCTGAGATTATAGTAATAGTGTGAGTTGAAGTATACTGTATCCGGTTTTAAAAAGCTTACCTTCAACACCCCGAGGGACGCAGAGGAGCGATTTCAATTGAATTAAGTGAACGTTCTTATTTTTTATTATTACAATTGAATGTATATTTCTTGCTTCATTCATATCACATTTCTACAGAGCACAGTTCTGTGTGTGGTTTGTTTCTTGTTCCTTTTGTGTTAAATGAAGCGAAAAAGTCGGCATTTTTGTGGTGTTTTTTTTTTTTTTTTTTTTTTTTTTTTTTTTTTTTTTTTTTTTTTTTTTTTTTTTGTAATATCTGTGCTTTTCTTTGGTTGTGCTATCAAAATTACACAGATGACAGTATTTGCGGGATGGTATGCAATGAGCTCTTTTAGGCTTCTCGCTGCACAAAGATTTAATGGCGGTAAAAATGCTTGCGTATATTCTGGGCTATGACAGGTAAAAAGGGCTAGTCAATGCACGTATACGTTGGCTTAGACATATGCTCCTCCTTAGTCACGTAAATAAACCTTCTTGAAAACATACTATTACAAAAGAGTGTGCTAATTCAGACAAGAATTATCTACGTTAGCCGTGAGCATTGTAATAAATACGTACAATTGGCGAACCTTATTAACATAGCATATCGGCCGAGTTACATGGTTGTTTTAAAACATGTTGTTTCAATAGAAAAAGTATTCTTCCAAATGGGGATACTTGCCGATAGAAGAAGATTCAATCGATCATTACTCGTTTTTCACCACACTGACCTCAACTTACTATGAAGAAGGGCTTGTTATTTTAGAACTGTGTCATAAGCAGATTTGTAAACAAAAAAAAAAGATGATGAATGTTTTTTATTATTATTAAAGATTCCATTGTCGACAATAGAAGCGTCATTAAAAGAAAGAGAGAGAGAGAAAAAAAAAAAAAAAAAAGGAGGATGGAATGGGAGTAACTACGAGATAAAAATAAACAATGTGATATATATATATATATATATATATATATATATACATGGTTTTATATACATACATATGTTAATAAAGAGAGAAAAATGCAAGGTGATGAATGACTGTATATATATATATTTTCCATGCAAGCAAGGAAAAAATATAAGTCAAAATTATGTACAGTATTAAAAAAAAGAAAAGAATGTTTGTTTTAGGGCAATGATTTACGGCTATGACTAAGAATATTAGAAATACGAGCAGATCTAATTTCACACTCTCTCCAGTCTCGATCATTTAAGTCCATTGCTACAGTTTTCCAAGCATGCTTGAAAAGCTTTGTATGTTTTTTGATGGCACCTAACAAGATTCGATCTTCGGATTCAGTCCACATTTTTCTCTCTGTTGATTTTGTTTGCAGCGTTTTGAATCTCCCCCAGCAACAGCCTCTTGATCGATGAGGCAAGTATTTTGCAGAGATCATTGCCCAAGATAAACCTTGCAAATATCCCTTTTCCAAAAGGTAGTCCTCTGAAGCTGTCCATGGCGTACGAGTTTGATGTTTTGATTTCCTATTATTGTACATGGAGTTGGAAGAATCAATTCTGTTTCTACTGGTCTTAATAGGCTCTGACAAAAAGGTTTTAGATGATATACTGGACCATGCAGATGGAGATGATGGACAATATTCAAAAACCTGTTTTTCATAATGTTCATCTTCTAATTGTATGCTATTAAGTAAATTTTGGATATCCATGATAATAATATATACAGAGGTTGGTTTTTTTTTTCTTTGCAAGCAAAAAAATAAAAAATAAAAAATAAAAGATGGTAGTAAAAGAGAAAGAAAGCATTCAAAAAATCATAATTGTATTCTATATATATATATATATTATATACGTTAAAGTAAGGTCACGTTATGATACCATGTTGTATAGTTATTTTCCCTAAGTGAAAATTCTTTTTTGTACGCCGTTTCTCCTTAAGGCGTGTGACAGAACGGGCTGTCAAAAGGGGGAGAGGGGTGGAATCTTTGATTTAAGGAGAATGTATTTTTGGGATTTAATGCTAACTTTTACTGTTAATTAACGCTTTACTATTTATTCTTTGTCTGCATGTTTCTTAATTTGAATTTATCTCCAGTGTTTGCGTATGTCAACTACGTATTAGCCTGTCAAGTTTGATCTCTCTCTTTATTTCTTAATTCTCCATTGATTGTTCCTCTATGGCTCCCATTTTATATGTTGCTCAAATAATTTATATTCTCCTTGATATATATATATATATATATATATATAATGAATATTTCTTCAATATTTCAATTAACTTTATTGTTTACCAAGGCGATGTAATGCATCGCATACATGTGTAACTTCTAATGTATGTTGTGTACCTGGGCGTGCTCAATGCATCATGTAGGGCAAGTTCTCGCACAATGAGGAGCTATTGTTAAATTAACCTATAAAATTTTCTCGTCATCGATCGAAAATTAGGGAACAATTAAATGATCTCATTACTGTATATGTCCTCTTGCGCCTAACCTTCATCACATGCAGCTAATCCATGATCACTTGCAGTGCTTTCCAGAAGCAACGTCACAGGCAACCACTCGAAACCAATTTTACTATTATCATATCGATTAAGACTTGGTTTCAATTCCAAATGTTTACAAAAAGTACCAGGACAACGGGGGCATCTATATCCTTTACAAGAAACTTGTGTGCAGAAGGATATTGGTTAAAGGCAAGAAAATTGACTTGATTGAGACATTTGATGACAGCATTTTAAAGTGCTCACTGTATCTTTTTTGATGATAGACACTTATGACAAAACGCAAATTAGAAAATAATATAGCCATGGGTCGATAAAGAGCAGCTGCAACTCATTTTGGAGTTAATTATACAGAAACCATATTTTTCCAGCTTTATTTATTTTTGGGTTACCATTTTGGATTTTGCTATTTGCACATGCTTATTACACACGGTAAAAGTATAAAAGGAGTAAAGCCCATTACTAAGGGTTTTTCATAGTTAATTGAAGATTTTCGTATAATCTTTTCAGTGAGCTTCTTTCTGGAGCGTAAACAATAAGAGCAAAAGAAAAAGAGTAAATATAAAAGCTATAAAATGTTGTCAAATTGGGGTCTTTGTCATGAAGACAATACAACTAAAATTAGATTTTGTGAGACAAACATTGTAGTGCCTGTATTTCATAAAAAAGAACAAATATAATAGAACAATGTGTATGGTATATGGACATAGCATATTTTTATTTACATAGAGAGAGCATAATTTTTCTTTTCTGTCATCTTATTGTTTCTTTGTGATTGTTCTTGCGGTTGGCCAATAAATATAATTGTCTATAGTTTCTTTGATATACGATAAAAGGGCTGATGTCATATCCTGCTGACTAGGAATAGAGACTGTTTCTAAGACTTGTGCCATGATAAATGCAAAGTATTCTATCAAATAAGCTTTTCCTTGGTCGATAGCTAAATGAATAGAGTCTATCAATGTATCGCAAAAATAGTGCGATAGAAGGTCTCTAAAAGCAGTGGCCGTATCATGGTTGAACGGTCTAAGTATGCAAAGAGGTCTGGTTTGGGTATCGCAGTGCTGCTTTGTTGTTGCTGAGTGAATGACAGTTAGCGATATCCACGTAAAGTTATTTTCATCGCTGTGGTGCCTTGGATGCTTATTTAGCCACCTTATAGGGAAAGTGTCATAGATTCTACATTGTTTTAGCTTTTCACATAAGAGCAAGACGTCTGCAGAATGAATATAGGACATAATAGGGTGGCCATGCAGCTCATAGAACGTCTGAGGGAACTCTGGAGAAAGGTAAGCATAGTCGATAGTACCAAACGTACTTAGTCTCATGATAGAAAGAGCAGATTCCTCCGTAGTCACGGTGTTGACTAATGGCTTCAATAACCAGTACTCCAATTGATTTGAATTTGCATTAAACGGATCATGATGAACACACAGTTGAAAGAGTTTGTCACTATTATCGTAGCATTGCAGCAAATAGATTTCGTTTTGAAAGTGACGAGGATTCAAGAGTTGAACAGCGGATCTTCCTAAAAGTTGATGTGGATCACTATAGCCCAAGTATTGAAATACTGCATCGGTTGCTGTGACAATAGATTGGTTTTGTTTATGAACAATAATTAAGGAACTGGAGCGTAGAGTGCATTCATGAAAAGTGTGAGCCATAATTAAATTAAATCGAAAAAATGTTTAACAATAATTGAAACCCCCTATTTATCTCCAATGGTCGCGTGGGTTAATTTTGGCGGGTTTCACATGAAAATCGAACAAGTAAATCATCCTAGATAATATGCTCTTTCACAGAATCTAATATGCTTACATAATAATCTCAATTTTTATAATATAAATATATTGAAAGAAGATGACACATACTCACACTGTTAATATAATCCAGGTTGTATGGTATTTTTTTTTTTTTTTTTTTTTTTTTTTTACTTTATTGTTGTACGACGATCATCAATCACATGAAATTGTATCCATGACAACACAACTAATAAAGAGTTTTAACCTAAATTTTATTGGACGAACCCATTTTTTGGTGGAGATCATTGGAAACTTTTGAATGAGATGCAATGAAGATTTTTGTGAGTTCTCTTCTAGAGAAGCCCTTTTAAGATACTTTTCATCTTTGACTAGCAATTTTCAATTAGGCATAGAAAAGGTGAATATGGGAGGCATAAATAATGACTATTTTATTTATGGCCTCAGCTACAAAAGAAGTATGATTATCCATGACAATATAAAGCCCAGAGATGAATATCAATAGAAATTAAACAAATACAGAAAACAATAACTGTCCTTTCTAGAATTTATTAAAATCAAGGTAACTCTTTATTTGTAAAGATACATAACTACAAGTAAGCTGTATCAGTTCAGCCTATTCTTCTATGTTTATCAAGCACAGCATCAATAACAGTTTGAACAAATTTAAAAATGTGATAGGGTGATGTACCTTTTTTCAAAAACTTTTTTCTGGCAGAGGTTACTTTTTAGCAAATGTGACTTTTTAGCAGAGGTCGTGGTAAAACAATGTAACACCGAATAACCTCCGTTCGTGATGTGCATCGAGTAGTGTGTCCCGAGAATACGGTTCCAAAGCGTTGATAATAATAGCCGTTGAACATTCGATGAGGATTGGACCTATTAGCAGTTGTGATGTGCAGTATCGCATTTGCGGATACTGTAGCCAACCCCGGTTAAGCAAATCAGCCATTTCACCTGTGATTTCCTCGTGGAGGGTATCCGCCAGTTTTTTCGAAGCTTTACTAACGAGAGAGAAAACCAGTTAGTATTCGCTTCAACGTCGAATATATGCATATTATTTACCTTGTTATGTTCAAATGATGGATAAGGTGATCAGTATCGATTGGCATAACCTCTTTTGAAGAGTGATTATCATTGTTAGTGGGACTGCACCACGTACCTGTCTTTTAGTTTTTTGATAATAATATGGAAGCAATTGGTGAAGACGTCAACAATCCGTGCTACATGTTGTTGTGGTTGTATACAAGGGGAACCCATCGGCCCAATCTGGCCAGTGTCATCTTATCCTCTTGAGTCGCTTTATCGGTGGTGAGAGAGTCTGTGGATGTCAAGATCACGTAGCGATGTGTGAGACTATGCAGTTTTGTTGTTGTTGATACCTCGAATGATAATGACGACGATGGAATGTGCGTGATGCCAACTTTGCTTTTTTTTTTTGTCGTTATCTGTTTTTCTTCGTCAACCGATTGCTGATCTGTACTTTCATCTCTCTCTCATTTTCGTCTACATGGTGTTCATCATCAGAATCTAACTTATTATTGCTTCTGCTAGTCGACTCGTTGAGTTTTCTTTTACAATGGACGCATTGAGGCCATGCCGCTTGAGATTGGTGAAAAATGATCGAGTTGTTGTGTAATTTTTAGGCTTATTCTTGGTATAGCTACTATTCTCAAAGTATAAAAAGAACAAGACTGAAAGCCTTCGAGTTTGAAGTGTCCTTAATAACAGTTATGTTCTTTTTATACCTTTGCCATGTGCAATGAACGTGTAAAAATAGCAAATCCTAAAAAAGTATGTGAGAATAGTACGTGTACCAAGAATTAGTCCTTTCTTTGAGATCGACAATCTAGAAAAGGAATGCAGGAGACTTGACAACAGGAACTTTTATGTTGGTGAAGCAAGATATGACGACACTGCCAGGAAAGAAGTCATAAAAAACACCATCACTATTCCCTGTGCCAACGTGAAAATGGCAGTATCCAAAAAGAAACAGCTGACTGAAGGCTTCTTTGATGAAGAAGGTCATAAAAGATATTTTGTCAACATATTCATTTATGAAAAATTCAATTTACTATGATATGCAAGTTCAAAGAAGCGCAAGTCAAGAAATCCTGAATTAGATGATGAAGAGTTCCAGTATGTAGAGAATCTGACACAAGAAAAACTGGAAAAACTAGAAGGTAAATGCGTACTCGCAGACCTTGGACGCCGAGACACCCTTTTTTTTTTTTTTGTATGAAAGAAACGAGTACGACAGAAAACAGGCCGCTTTTTAGATTTACATAAAGAAACAAAAAGTCACGACGCTTAAAGTATTTGAGAAATTCTTTGAAGCCAAAATGTATATATGATATTAATTGGCTGACGTTTTAAAAATGTACAAATTTATTCTAATGGATCATCTTCTTCATATTCATCTGCTAGCTCTTGTTTAATTTTGCTAATTAAATTATGAGAGTAATAATTAAAATGTTCGCCTCTAGTTAATAAATCCGATTGATACTGGTTGTATTTCTCCTGAAGTAGCTGTTTTGCAAAGGTGCTATCTTGTGCTTTCGCCAGTTCATCAAAGTTAAATTGAAACTCGTTTAATAGATTGGTTGCGCTCCTTAGATATAAATCGCATGCTTCTATTTGTAGCTCATGGATTTTTATAAAGTTTTTAATATGTTCTTTTGTAATTTTAGCTGGTGTTGCTACTGGTATATTCATATCGGGTTCCGATTGTAGGGTGGGTATATTATTAAGAAGTCTTGGATCTGATTCACCTTTAAGTTCTTTCACTCTAAAAATAAACGTTCACTACGTTGCAGATCATTTGTATAAATAGAAATTCTTTTACCTATCCGCATATCTTAAGGTGTTTAAGGTATGATCGCTATTGGAGTGATTAGGGGAAACAGTCGCAATCATACAGGTTTTCGAATTGCCAATAAAGGAGTCGCGTAATACCATAGTTAATTTACTGCCTCGGAAAGGAGCATGTTTCTTATCTTGATCTAGAGCACGAATACATTCCTTCAATGCTAATAAACTTCGATTGATTTCAGCCCCTTCCATACGCGTTTTTACATCTGGATTATGCCCACGATCCGTTCCCCTTTCACTCCCTGCTAAATCAATAAAATTCAGCTTTCCATACACTTGAGAAGACTTTTTCAGTAAAATTTGAAGGATTGCATGTGACCGGGATGAATTATTGTTGGTAGATGTCTTACACGTCGTTCGCTCTCGGTTTCCAAAATCAAACACTTGTTTCATCACCTGAGGAGAATGGATACGGTACTCCTTTATTCCAGACAAAATAATGTTGCCTTTACCATCTTCTCGAGGAATCAACTTTTTACGACCATTCAATAAATCTAGCAATTGTCCCTGGTAAATCTCGTAATATCCCATCCATGCTTGAAGGTGTGAGTGTTCTGGTGATTGCAAATGTCGGAATATATCATTGATTGCTTGAAAATAAAGACCGTGGTTAGTGTCTAGCATCGTATAAGTCTTTCCTGATCCAGTTTGCCCACTATAATATCGCATGTTTAACTCATCGAGTGCATAAAAAAAAGGCTTTTGTGTTTCTTACTATGCAAAACATGTCGCCTTTCCACCTTGGAACATGTGCTCAATCAGAGGGTATGTCGTTTTTTGATATATCTAAAATTCTTTCGATGAGACCAAAAGTAACTATACTGTCACACTACTTACTGTTCTATTGGAAGTACTACTATCAAAAACATAGTCGAATGTAAACGAGTGTTGATCAATGTAATTAGTAAGGTCCACTTTTTGCCTGTATTACAGTATTAGTAACTTGTTTTCTATTTTCATTATCTTCACACTCACTTTGGTGCCAAGATTTCAATTGTTCGAGTATTCTTTAATGGTGCAATATCTTTCTCATTGGTTATAATCTCTTGTTTGCTTAAAGGTCTCTTTCGGACGCACACCTGGATCTTTTGCTCTGGAGAGATTCTCGGTTTGGTTTCATGTATGCCTGAATTTTTGTTTATAAAATTGGTTTTCTTCTGAGGTGATGAGGAAGGTGATGTCGATTTAAATCTCTTCCGCTTTGATTCCATGAATTCTTCTAAAGTCATCTTGTCTTGAGGAACATTTCGTTTTATAGGTGAGACTCTATATGGTGACATCTTCCGTGGACTAATACTTTTCCCTCTCACATTCCTTAAAGGACTTTGGCGTTGCGGTGAGTACATCATTTAAGGTTATTCTGAAAATGGAAAAAAAAATTGAGAAACGCGGCAAAAACAAAAAGCTTTTTTTTTTTTTAAAACGCGTTTCGGTTTTTTAAAAAGTATTTCCCAGAAGCAAAGTCGCAGGCAATCAAGATTAAGGATTTTGTTAAATGCACACGTTCATTACACACGGATTTCTGTTTATTACTTCGTCCAGAAAAAAAACTGTATCAATCAAGATCAATCTTCGGGGCTTTCAAACCACGTGATTCGCTTATAAATTATTCCCAATTTCACAAGATTTTTCACACTTCTTTTTTTCCATCATGGGCGACATTTCTGTACAACAAAAAATTGAACGACAAAGACAAAGAAGACAGCGAAGAATCCTTGAGTCTGCTGAAAGTAGGTTGGAGAAAATTCAAAAGCTTCAAGCAGGTACACAAACATAATAATCATGAAAGTATAACGTATTCTGAGTGCTGTTTTGTATAGCCAGTGGGAGTCTTTCTCCAACAAATGAATTAAAGAATGAAAAAAACACCTTGGCAGACCATTACCCTGCTCCAACTGACCCACGTCGTTTAAAATATGAAAGCAGTACTAGTAACTATGTGCCTGTTGTCAACAAAAAACAGGATTTCTTATTAGAGGAAATTGATGTGTCGCCGCCAAAAAGCAGCAAGTCAAGCACCAGTAAATATTTTGACCTTTTACATTTTTTGTCCATGGTCTGGTTAGCTATATTAGCCATGTATAAATTCATGTCTAACCACGGTCCCAGTCAAGTTACTTTGTTATTTTACACACCTTATCAAAACCAATATAACTGGGTGCATTACGTAAAGGTGCTTCATATTTTATAGGATCAAGTATTCTAACATGAACACATGATAGCCTATTTTTTGGTATTTCCTTGCACTTGAACTCATATTGTATCTTGGAAGAGAATTTTACCAACCTGTAACATCTACCTTGAGGTTTCTTTTACTATCCGTATTAACATTTTAATAGGATTTTTATAAACAAACACAGAGTGTTACTCAATTACCCACAACATTACAAAAAGTCATTACTCTTTTAATATATCTTTACAGGGATTTATCTATCGTCATCTTCATGGTTGGATTCAGTTCAATGTGTATATCCGCTTTGTATTAAAACTGATTGTCGTTCTCTGTAAACAGGACTGTCAAAAATATTTTCAATAATTTGCAAAAAAAGTCCAGCTTGCAGAAGAATTTTTATATTTTTTTAATTAAGAGTAACTTTTTTGTAAAATATATGAAAAAAATTTATATTTATTTCCAAATGTGGATGGTCAAAAATTACTAAATGCGGAAAATTAATGCCACTTGTACCATCGTTGTTAAAGATAGCTAGCCTTGGAGGTGGGTTGTTTTCTTTAATTTCGTCTTTTGCGAGCTATGGAAATTAAATTACAAAATAAATATATACTGTTTTTCTCAAAAGGTAAGAACAAAACTTTACTACTTGCCAACCTCGATACCTTTTGTTTACCTTCCTCTTTCATATCTTTTATTAAAGACAAATCATTCAGGCAGGCTTTATATCTTTGATTTTGTTACTGTCTTACGTGAAAGTCGATCATTGTTTGCTTTTGAATACAAAGCATAGCCCAGAAAACTCGAGTCATGGATTGATGTTTGAAGAATTCAAGCGTTTTTTTTTTTTTTTTTTTTTTTTTTTTTGGAAATAAAGTTATTCATGATATCAAATTAATTATGATGCTATAATGTAATTTTCAAAATTAGATAGTCTCAGCATCCCCAATGGGAATATGAAACTTGACTATCTAATTTAAAAAACCAAATCTTTCTCATGCTCGGACCATTTAATTTTGGATACTCATCACATAGCCATCTAATTTTTTTGGGAATTTGCTATTTGCAAACGTTCATTACACACAGAGAAAGCACAAGGAGAGCATGGCCGTTATTGAGGGCAATTGAAAATCGAAGGCTTTTGTGCAGCCTTGTCTTCTTTTCAGAGAACTACCTTCTCGAATGATATATGTTTGCATAAAATGTATAAATAAAAGTACAAAAAGAAGAAGAGTAATCATGGGAGCGGTTCCTATTTATAAATAATAAAGAACATGTTACCAGTCTGTCGACTTGCTTATGTTTCTTTGTTCTATGATGGTTGGTATATTATGGTGAGAAATAGGGTTCATTGTCTCAAGAACAATCAAATATACAAAAGAAACATTCATTACTCAGTAAAGACAGAAATCCGTATGTATAATGAACGTGTGCAATTAGCAACATCCGTGTTATCCTAAATAAACAAATTTACATGCTCTCTTATTTCTTCTAAATGGTTCTTGAAAAGACAATCAGACTCGTACTAGCATTTACTATGACTGCTTATCGACGAACAGCATGGTTTTATCACGGGAACATTTGGTAAGATGGAGCTCGCCTGTTCTGCTTAATCCTTGAGACTTGGACTCTTTCCGAGTATCGACGAAAGCCTGTTCAAATTTATTTGAACCGCTGTCCGTGGATTAGCATTGTCTATTACAACTGTAATTCAAGATTCTTTTGATCAAGTCCATGGGAAGTAAAATTGATTTTTACAAAAAAGGATAAGGAGTATGTTCAAGTTGTACAGGGACAAACTATAAATTTTCTTTTGTACAATTCAAACACACACTCGGATTTTTTTCGTATAAGACGTCAAAAAAGCACAACTACACTTTGTATTTTAATATATACAATGTCTTTTCTGTTTATTTGCGATAAGGATCTGTTTTGTTTCTGTAAACTTCTTCTGTCCAAACGAAATCTTCATGCAATTTCTTGTACCGAGTAGCACAGCTCCAGCCTCTCCAATCTATAGATATCTTTTTTAGTGTACCACCCAAAATAATAGCTTTTTTCTTTTTATCTACCAAAGTTATCTTTTTGATCACACCAACAATTTTTTTGGAGATAGGGCTCAATTGGACAATGCATTAATGGATTGTGTTTGTATCCAATATCATTAAAGAAATGAACTTCTGAAGATTTCAGCATCATAGCTACAGCTAAAGAATGCACTGGCGCATCACCCCATCTAGGTACAGTCAGAAAGACGAGCAACTACTTTTGTATATGGCTATTACCTCTCGTAAAAAAATCCACCCTTAGAATCCAAATGTTCAAAGAACTTTAGATAACGTTCACTTCTAAAGAAATCAAGAGACCCGATCTGTAGGATACATGAGTTGCAAGCTCTTTCTCTTTTTCTCTGTTTCTTTTACCTCGAAATTTGACCAAAAGTGACACCCATTATAGTTTTCAAAATTATCATCAGTGAGCCAATTTAACAAACTACCTTCACCACGATAAATGTATTCTGGATATTGTTTCATAAATTCCTGTGTAGCATTCCATAACGAGGGTATTGTTGCTTTATACTCAGTCAACGACAATGTCCAGCCTGTAAAACAATGTGTTGGAATAGATCACTTGAGGAGACCAATGACTTACCATATTTAAATTTATTATCTTTCATCATTTGAAATACATCATAATCAATATCACAATAATAATTCACACTTGGTTCTACACGCCAATAATATTCATAAGGGTCAAGTAACGGATGTCTGAAAAAGAAACCCGACTGGAATCTATTCAACATGAGTCATCTATTGCTCTCCTTTTATTATTTACAACACTTACCTGCACATGTGCCTATAAGACTCACTGCCTCCATAAATGACTTTTCTAGCACTATAATCTTTTCTGCATTCCGCTGCATAGGTCTGGTTAATAAAATCAGGATAGCCCCACATGTCCTTCTCCACCTTCCCATAAAAAGTCTTTGCCTTGGTGATATCTGTGGTCTTTTGTTTGAATTCATCTGTAAAGAGTTCTTCGTTCAGAAACACGTAAGGATAATTGAATCGGTGGTTGAATCGGTCCTCGAGTTGACGAATGGATTGACGGATACTATGAAGGTCAGAATTACGCGCTAATATGACAAAAGCTGCCTTGACGCGGTTGTCATTTGTTTTATTAACAAGAGGGATTAGATCATTGTTGTAGTACCAAAGATTTGCATCAGATAACCAATAGTTGGAAGAAGAGTGAGGGTAAAATATATAGAGGAGAATCAGTAGAAGTGCTGTAAATAAGCCTACAGTTTTATAACGGAAGATGGATCTTTTTTGTCCCCACATTGTTTAAAAGAGAAGAGAATCGTCATAGAAAAAATAAAAGCACTCTTTTTATTCATGTATTGTTTGTTTATTTGTTTATGTTTAAACTATGCAAAAAAAAAAACGTCAAATTGTCCCTCATGAAAAAAAAAAAAATTTTTTTTTTTTGAAGTTTGGGACTTGTTTTTTCTCTGTATAAAAAACTCGAAAAAACAATTATTTACCATTTTTTTTTTTCTACTTTTCTTTAAGAGGATAGATGAAAAGGAATTCTGGTTGTAATTGAAATAAGGTAAATTGAAACATGCTTTTTGGCGGTTTGTTTGTATTTTTATCATTTGATGATTAAGTCATTTTCTGAGGTTGGTCCCATTATACGCAACCGGGGCCTTCTAAAATATATGAAAGTTATTATATACTTGCCCTCTCTGAAAGAAAATACATACAAAAACCACTAAAACAACCTTTTTATAATGGTTCTAACATTAGTTTCTCTTCTAGGTATGTGTATATAGTAGCTTTAAATAATATAAAATAAAAAAAAATTCTTCTTTTACTACTTTGACTTTGTGGCTTGTAATAATGTTAATTAATTTAAGCGTGTGATCTATAATTGCAGTGCAAATGTTTAAGGGAGTCCCTGTTGTATAGATACTGCAGCATGGTTATACATGACATAATTCATTTGCACTAACACATAGAAGACAGCTCCCTTTCAAAGAAAATAGAAAGTGCATGCTTCTATGCTTTTATAATAAGACAAAGGGGGTGTTAAACTATACCTACATTATACATACAGCAAGAAAAAACCCTGGGGTTTATGTCTATACTACATACGACATCCCTGGTAACGTACTAAATAAACGGTGACAGTGACGGCGACGATAGATAGCATCATTTAATTGGTGAAAAGTGCCTGATTTCTTTATCCTTTGATAGGTTTCTCTTGACAGAATCTCTTTTGTGGTAGAAGACAATCTGACCTATAATGCTCTGGAATTCGATATAGTTCGTGACGAGTAAGAAAGAGTCCTAGAGCAATTATAGAATCCTTGATTTAAGTGATTAGACATAGTATTAGCAGTCAGTAGTACGCATTTTTTGGCTCAAAACTTGCAGTTTGCTTCGAGTAGAAGTCAAAGGCAGGAAGAGGTCTTCTTTATCTTCCACTAAAATTGAATAATGAGCTTCTTGACTAGTCAAGTTTTTTATCTGTACAATCAAAGACATTAATTTGTTTATTTACAATTTGAGTGGACATACTAAAACGAGAAGTAGAATAAGAGGGACCAAAAAAATTACCGTCGTTTTCGCCATTTCTTTAATACGGTACGGTTGGTTCTTTGTTGACCTTTGCACATTTCTTTGTGATTGGCCATGTCGAGACAAAAATGTAACGGTCACGATCTCGTCACAAACAAAAAAAAAAAAAAAAAAAAAAAAAAATTATTTTTCTCCATAAAGATACAAAAGATGAGCCACACAGAGGATTATATGAAAATGGATGAAGAAGATGAAATATTGGCCGAGTACCCTATTTATTTATCTACAGAGCTCACTAAATACTTGTATAACTTTCAATACCCTATGCGCTCTACGCCATTCACCAGCAGAAACGGACCTAATGCTGCTCGTTTAAAACCTCGAGCCAAAATGGTTGAATTAGATATACCACTTGATACACGATCGCCTAATTACAGTACAGAACGTGGTGAAGATTTTGCCATGGGTTTAAATGACAAGACGATCAAGACAGCTTATGATAGACGTATGGAGGAACACGAAGAAGAGTTGAGTGGGTTCAATAGAAATCAAAAGAAAAAAGAAGAAGAGTTATTAGATAAAATGACAATGACCTCAACTGAAGTGCCTAGTCAAACAAAATACGTGATTGGTGTTATTCGTGATGGTAAAGAGATAAAGAGAGAAAGAAAAAAGGTGACTTACATTGTTGTTGTTTTTTCTTATTTAAAAAAAAAGAGGAATTACATATTACACCTATTAATACAACTGTTCAATTAAGACCTGGTTTTAAATATATTGATAAGATTGATGAGAAATGGAAGGCAGCTAATAAGCGTATTCAAGATGTGGAAAAGCAAGAAGAAAAGAAAAAGAATACTGACCCTACTACAGCACAGTCAGTGCAAGTATCGGTTAAAAATACAGAACGCGAAGGAACTATTAAAAGAAATTTGTATTCAATGGCTGTAAGAAATGCAGAAGAAGAAGAATGGCAGCCTATTGTTTATTATGATGAAAACGTAAGTTGTTTTTATATAAAAATAGTAGGGAAATTAACCCTTCTTTTTTTTTTCTTAGTCACTTCAAGCTGAGAAAGTAAGTGAAAAGTTATATTCATCATCCAAAGAACCCTTAGATTGCACTACAACTACTGAAGATTACCTGGATCAATTAAGTATGAAACCACAAACTATATAAAAATAAACATCATATAGCAGCTGATAATAGCTTGCAGAATGATCAGCAACTAGTATACATATGTAGGATGGCGTCAAATTGACGTCTGGGAGTGCTTCTTTATGATGAATCATCTGATTACTGTTATTTTACATTTCTAATGAGGAACACAACTATATCAAAAAAAGTAATGGTCTTCGGGCGTTACGCAGTTCTAAATAAATAGCTCTTTTTGGGAATGACGATATGAATATAACTGTGTACAACTTGATTTCATTCCTATGACCTTTTGGTGTAGTACATTGTTTGTATATATCATGTGTTTATAACTATTAACTTGAATGTAAATGTTTGGGGTTTGAAGATCGATTATATGCAACTAAGAAGTAAAGTAGTACTTACTGGTCAGTGCGGTAAGTGTTGTGTGAACAAAATATATATATATTCTTGTATTACCCCTCTTTTGAATACCGAAGAGAGAGCATTGGGGTGATTTTTTTCTTTTTGTGTATCCAATATTGATCAGGGGAAGTTTCTTAAATCATGCTTTTTTTTTTTTTCTCGTGTATATAAATACTACACCTAATTTTTTTTTTTATATATAATTTTTTCTCCTTTTCTTTCCTTTTATTTCAAAAATGTCATCACTTACAAATACAACATATCATTCTTCACTCTTGGGTGGTGACAATAAGAACTTTCATGCCAATGATAGATATTCATATAAAACATGTCCTCTTTGTTCTCAAAGACTACTAGTTAGAATTAATGGCTCTTTTGTTTATAAATGGATCAGTACACATTTCTCAACCCATCATCACGAATGGATGCACGTCGTTGTTAACTTGCATCAATCATAAATCAACCTTTTCTTTCTTGTGTAAATAGACTCTCAAAAAACAAAAAAAAAAAAAAACAAAAAAAAAACTGCATGTACTATATAACCCACAAAAAAATAAAATAAGCTCCCTCCCCTCTCACTCTATATATACAATATTCCCAATCTTACATATATTATGCTGCTTCTGATTTTTATTTTTCACATCTCTAATAAATACTTAAGGTCATAAATAACCTTATTTAATCATAAACAGAAAAATATTCTGCGGAAGAAGCATTCATTCAGGAACAACCCTTCCCATTAAAAACTTGCGCAGCGATACAGTGCCTGCGGAAAAATTCGTTAATTTTATACCGTACATTTATTGTGGCTGTAAACTTCGGTAGTACATTTAGTTACCTACCTAAAATAGGAACACCGCATTGCTCTTCGACTTGGAATATGCGAACAGGTTTTCTTCTTGTTCTTCTCTTCGGGTTAACAATTTATGACTAAAAAAAAAAAAAACGGCTCAGGGGTTAAGGAAAAGACGGTTCATTGTTTGTAGTTTAGCCGTAAAAAGATAGTTATATTTACAAGCCAATCATAATAGCTTTTTTGTTTATTTACAAGATTTTCTTACAATTTGAAAATGAACTCTTTTTTGAGAGCGCCCTTCCTTTCCCTAATAAAGAGATAAGGCACCTGCAATGCTGCAATCTATGTTAATAGAACTTTACGCACGGAGATTTCCCTTTATAAGATCTGTATGTAACTGAAATAGGATGTGAACCAAAGTTTTGTTAAAAAGAAATAATCCACGGATATTCCTTATTAAATCAATCTGATGATGAATACATACATACAGTATCTCACTACTTATCGATCGCAATTCTATTCTAATAATAGATATTAGCCAAGAGGGTAAGTGAGTGAGTGAGTGAGTGAGTGAGAGAATCGAAAATGGATATATTGAAATTCCTTTTTAAACACATTGTAAGACGCGCCACCAAGACATAATATACACAATATTTTAGAGATATGGTACGTTGTTATTAGTCAGCGAAACAATAGACTTGACTGACAAATAAGTTGGTCATAATCAATATTACTTTTTTGATTTAAAAAAAAAAAAAAAAAGCATGACTTTTACAAGCAGTTTCAAGTATGAAAAAACCTTTTTATAGTAATGGATATGTCTACTTGGAGTTGGGACGGCCGAGAAAACAGCACTGATCTATTTAGAATGAGATTTGTAACTGAACACAAAATTATGCAGCCATTGTCTTGTGTACAAGAAAGGTAATTTCAATTCCAGGTGACAAACAATAACATCTTATTAAGATAGTACATGATCTATTCACTTCCACTCCAATGAAAGTATAGCATATATGCATACATTGGTAGAGACTAAAAATTTCTCGCCACAACGCAAGCGTTTATGATTCATCGCCACCCAAAATAAGGGCTTGTCTGGAAAAATATTAGTAGCGTGAGCAATACATGTTTCAATACTAAAAACATATACTGGTAGACATTGGCGCTAATATTTTGGTAAACGTGCATGTTATGTATAAACTAATATGGAGCATTTCTTTGTATGATATATCTAGCATCTCTCAAGACAATGAGTCCTATTTCTCACCATAATCATAGAACAAAGAAATATAAACAAGTTGACGGAATGGCAGCATTTTCTTTATTATTTATAAAAAGGAGCAGTTTTTATGACTACTCTTCTTCTTTTACTCTTATTTTCAAGATTCTATGCAAACATATATCATTCGAAAACAATACTGTACGAGAACCTTCGATTTTGAAGTGTCCTTAATAGCAGTCATGTTCTTTTTATACCTTTGCCGTGTGTAATGAACGTGTGCAAATAGCAAATCTCGAAATACTTAACACGGAATCAAAAGATATACATTAGGCAACACTATTTCAATAATTCTTCGAAGCAAATCAAATATTAGTACGGGTTGGTCTGTACAAATTGATGGTTCTTCATTAGTATTTACTTGGATGCTGAGAGTTTGTACGTAAATGTTTTCAGGTTTCAATTTACTCTTCCCTCCACAATTGCTGATTTGAGTAATTAAACTGACGTCTTGAGCAAGCAGCTAACCTTCAAAAAATCTATTGATTGTAATTACTGTTACCATTCAAGTGTCTCTGAGTACCAAACACTCTTTGGGAAGAGCAAATAATGATGAAACACACTTTGATTCACATATTTATTGGATTTGCAACTCTTACTATACCCCTCCCCCAAACAAACCACGTGCTACACCTACTCACTTGTTTGGCTCTGCTCCCCCCGTCATAAATTTTGCCCAAATTTTTAAATATATTCCGCTCTGAAAAACAAGCCCTGAACACAATGCAATAGCTGCTCAGATGAAAAGCACTTTTAATTAAAAGATAAAGAGAGATGATGACGGAGCAGTTGAAATACAGAAGTTAAATGCAAGAGTTGTTATACAAAGTGAGCTCTTCATGTAATTTATAAGCAAAGCTCTGTTTTTTTTTTTTTTTTTGCTGGCTGATTTAAGATAAAGACCTTTTATACACAGGGCTCCTGCTTTCCATAGACTCATTGAAAGCCGCTGTTTACTTTTTTCCTTACCCACTTTTCTTGAAACCAATTGAATGTTTTTGGTTAAAAGTTAAAGCTAGCACAGTGGCATATATGAACAAATTAACTTGAAACATTTGACCAAATGGACCTCCTTTTTCTCTGAACTGTCCGAATTACGTTTTTCCAAAAAAAAAAAAGTATAAAAAAGAAAATGTCTGAAATTAAAAATGGCTTGATCTGGAATTGAAATTACCTTTCTTGTACACAAGACAATGGCTGCATAATTTTGTGTTCAGTTACAAATCTCATTCTAAATAGATCAGTGCTGTTTTCTCGGCCGTCCCAACTCCAAGTAGACATATCCATTACTATAAAAAGGTTTTTTCATACTTGAAACTGCTTGTAAAAGTCATGCTTTTTTTTTTTTTTTAAATCAAAAAAGTAATACAGTCGTTCCAGCGCCAAAGGGTGGTTCTTTTTTTTTTTCTAAAGGGCGGCTACTGTTCTCTCAAAAGGCGGTCAGAAAATATTTTTTACACTGTATTACCAAATCCGGCGACAGTAGTTGAACCAGAGCACGTCCTTATATCACAGATTTTTAGGCGGATAATAAAATAAAGCGATTTCATTGGTTCAAACCGTAAATAATGGCGCCAAAAAGGCTGAAGGGCCTGTATTTCTGTCGTAGCAAGAAACATGCTACAACACTTCTTGTAAATTTTTGTCGTAGCATTTAATAAATGTCGCGATAAAAGAACTTATTTAATTTTAATTATTTAGCTGACAAATTTATTTATAAAATAACAATGTTTGAAGATATTCCAGATTTCGAACTATGCGTTTTGTCTCCTGACGAAGACGAAATCGTCAGCCCTCCCAAAGATCGACATGCGGTCTACATACTTCAAAAAGAACAAGAAAAGAAGAGAGGCCAGACGAGCCTTGTTCACTTTGATTGACAAGGCCGACAGTAAGTATATGGCTCAATCAATACACGCAGTGCCATCAAGGATGCTATATTTGAGCCAACCATGGATGGCCTTCGCAAACGCGTAGAAAAGGAAGGGTATGATACCAAAATCCTCGAAAAGTAAATATATAATGTACATGTAGAGTTTTTTAAATCAATAATAATTGACTTTCTTTTTCTTTTTTTTTTTTTAAGAAAGGGGCATCTTCGAGTATTCAGTGATGCACTATTTGACATCACTGATGGACAACGCCCGGTTGAATGTTGTCTCTATTATGTAAAATTGCAAACGATGCAGCTAAGCAGTTACTGTTGGAGCATTATAGACGCTGGCTAATTCCTGCATGGTGCTTCGAAAATGCTTTCTACGTCGTTCAATTAAATAAATATACCTCCCACAAAAATATAATAAATGTATACCTATGGTTTGAATTGTCAAAGAACAAATTAATTATCACTTTTACTGAATTTGACAAAGAAATAAGATATAAAATATCGATTGTTTCCGGATAATAGACTATACCTTTCTTGAAAAGGATAGGATGAGTTGATTCAAAAAAACAGAAAGTTTTTTTTTTTATTATTGTTCAGCGTCATTAGTAAAGTTTAACCAGTGTAGATTTGGGTTGTCAAATCTGTAATATAAATGATATATGAGTGAACATTAGTATAGTTGGAACAGATGTGGCTTTCTACATATGTACACATAATATAAGTAAAGCTAATAAAGATCATGCATATATGCAGCGAGCAACTAAGTAACAATCACGTAAACTTCGAAAAGATACCTCAAGCTCGGTAGTAATAATCATGATGTCGGAAGGACATATTCCACAGAGTGAAGATGCAAGCTCATCGTGGATTGTATGGAGAGATCTTCAGAACATTAAGCTTAATGAAAGTAGTTTAATTCAATAGCCCACAATCATAACAAAGAGAAACATACCGGAATAGGCTGGATATTTGAGGTGTTGTATCTCCCACTGTTTATATAGGAGCGATTTAGTATGTTTTAATAAGATATAACAGAAGACAGATAAATCTGTATATAGTTTTGCGCAAGTATAATTTATCCAAAAGAATTAACCAAGTGAACTATACAACAATCATCAAGAAGTCTTCAGAACCAATATAATAGAACAGCATAAATATATCTTAGGAGACATTAATTAAAACAGTTCAATCATCGGTTCATCTTATTACATAATTGTCTAGTTAACATCTGACATCTTGTCCAAGAAAAGTATTGGTTATAGGTAAATTCGTGACAACTGTGACATCAAGCACAGTAATCTAATGTCTAAACCAGAGCCTGTATACAACAATCACGGACAGTGAATTTTTACAGCATCTAAGAATTTTATTAATTTGATAGGGAATATCCATGATATGAGCTGTTCTTCTAAATGCGAAATCATTTTTGGAAAAGGTGCAAAGTAGTAATTTTATTTTGATTCAAAAAGGTACAAAATCCACAGGGTATTGCTATTGTTAAACTTATAAGCTATAAAACGCAATTGGTCCGAATCTTAAATTTCTGTGTTGTTGTTAGGTGATGGTAATCTCCATATCCTATTTGACTGATCTGCAAGAAGTATAAGCAAGTGATTAAATTTCTTTCCAATTTTGCTCAACATTATATATCGCATCTGATGCATTGAGAATGCTTATATCATGATCAATGTATGATAACAGCGATAAAAAAAAGGGGAAAAATCAGACCTTGAGAGAGAAAAGTCAGGCCCACAAAGAATACACCTTTAAGTGCTTCTTAGTTGGTTTCTTTCCAAAAATAAAATTTAAGACACGTCGATGAACAGTGGATTAGATAAAGCGGGGTGTTTTAGATAAAAGATAAAATGTGAGTGAAGAGTGTTTTTCACCTTGGCTGGTTTCAACTAAGTCTAGCAACATGAGTGGTTAAATAGACGAGAGCAACTTATGGAATCTGAAATGCTCACACAAAGAATAGATGAGGCACGCAATAATGTCCTTTTTATCTTGCCTTGTCAACATTGTTCAACACTTTAAAAATCATTTCGAAAAAAAAAATATTTAAAGCAATTCCCTTTACGTTTAAAGGAACTTCTTTATTATATATTGATTTTTGATTGAGGTTTACAGACAGTGTATTCTTCTGATTGATCGAGAAGTGTTCCCAAATTAAGTTCTGCTGTATAAAACAGACACGACAAAAAGGCTTTTTTTTTATTGTTATAAATAACTGCAAAATATACCATAGTCGATTTATTGTTGATGCTATAAATGCTCGCGGTTATAAACCCCTATTTATGCCACCATATCCCCTCTTTTTGAATCCTATCGAAAAGAGTGTTGGTCTAAGATCAAGAAAAATATTAGGCGAAACCCGCTGGAAAAAAAAAAGTGATGTGCATTGCTGAAGTATGGTAAAACTGTTACTGCACAGGATTGTCTGGGTTGGTTTAAACACACCGCTTCATACTGGGATAGATATTTGCAAAAAGAAAAAACGTCCCAAACTCAACCGAAAATACCCTACTGTAGCAGAAAACTACCATAAAAAGGACAAACAACATAGGGTGTGTAAAATGTCTTGGTGGCGCGTCTTACAATGTGTTTAAAAAGGAATTTCAATATATCCATTTTCGATTCTTTCTCTCTCTCTCTCTCGCTCACTTACCCTCTTGGCTAATATCTATTATTAGAATAGAATTGCGATCGATAAGTAGTGAGATGTTGCACTAAGGCTGCTACTCGTTTTAGCTTAATTAAAAACGTGCACGGAGCTTTTTATGTATTTACAATCATCTATTATTAAAATTCATATATACATTGGAGAGAGTGGGGTATTTTTAAGCGGTAAACAAAGGTTCAAATTTAACAACTGTATGTTGATTCATCGTTGTGGCATAAACGGTAGGAGTTTCAGTGGCAGTGTTTTTATAGGCAGACGGAAGATGCTGAGTATTGTCATTAACAATAATTTGCACTAAATCGCCCTAAAATAAAAACAAAAGCCTTTAATATAAAACAAACAAAAAAAAAAAAAAAAAAAAAAGAGATAGTAAAACTTACAGTGTCAATATGTCTAATTTCAATAAAGTGTGGATCAAAAGCAATAATATAAGGATTGAAAAAGGCCACAGATTGAGGATTTCCTTCCCATTCAATTCTTAATAAATAATATAATAGTGAATATTATACGTAATTTACCTTCTTCTTTTGGTTTTTACCTTTTGTAGTTCTTTTTAATCAATTTTCCATGCGAATTAATCATAAACGCAAACTGATCATAGCATACCAAAAAGTGTTCATTGTATCTAAAGATATTCAACGGTACTGCTCCCTCTGAGTTCTTGATAAAACTGAAATCCGTATCTTTCAAATCTGGTAAATTAAACTGAACATCGCTTAAATTCTCGGGATCAAGTAGCTCGAATCCATAGTTGCATTGTATCAATAATTTCGATTTTAAAAAGTGCACAGCAGTTGAATTAGAACCAATATAAAAGCCCTAATCATCGTCAATTAACGCACTGAATAAGTGCCAAACGTATATGTATTTACCTGATATAATTTAAACCATGCATGGTTCTTACTCATAAATGACGTTTTGGAAGAGAGGTATTTAGCTTGCTTCGGGTTGCTCAAATCTCCACACACAGGCTCAAATGCTTTGAAATGGCTATCATGACCTTTTCGCTTCATTGTAACAACAAGCGTCTTTCCATGACATATTCCTGTGTTGAAATAACATGCTTGATTGGATAAAATTCTCGATGCTATCACTGATGTCTTGCTACTAGTATTAGTTGGGTCTAATTGAGATATTGCATAAGCTGTTAACACTTTATCTAATATAAAGGCTGATGAGCACCTATTTCTCTGGGAACCTTTTTTTTTTTAAAAAAAACCTGCTAAGACTAAAAGAATGTTGTGAGATTGAATAACATCAACTTGAGTAACGTCCACTCCTCTTAGAACTCTTTGAAGGCTATTCTTCTCTTTCTCTTTTCCCATCCATACACCTTGTGCTGCAGTACCTATTACTAACATCTTATCTCCAGAATATCCCACTATACATCCCAAAGTCAATCATTTTTTTTTTCTCTCACAAGCATTTCTTTTTTTTTTTTTTTTTCTTTTACCAAAAGAGGTGGCACAAGTAATTCTTCCAACATGTTCAGTGTTACTGTGAAGTGTGACCATTTCAAACACACGCAAACTTGTTTCTTTGAGCGCCAACAGATTTTGTGCAGACAAAATTGCCTCTTTCCAAATAATACAAGAGCTCGGTGAATCTGTCATGAGTACGTCTTGTGTGCCGTGTCGACCCAAATGATGAATTAAAAATGCCGATGTATTTGATAAAGGTTCAATATACGAGGACATGCGGTGAGCAGAACGTAACGATGTAAACAACGACCCTTCTGCAACATCGCCCAAAGTTAACAAAGAAAGGGGTATTGGGTTCCTCGAAACTACATAAGCCTCTATTTTCCCAGAAGCCGTCTTTTTCTGTTTGGTGATAAGCAAGACATGGTCGAATAAAAACACGTACACATCGACGGATTCGCCGAGATGGGAGCGACGTCGAAGAGGACCCTCATAAATCAACTTGCGGTCTGGATGAAGTAGGTCTAATTTATACGCGGGTTGTTTAAACCGCACCTTATCGTGGATCTGTCGCAAATGCAAGGAGTCCTTGACTGTGCTCGTGAGCTGGTCCATTTTAGAGGCCACTCCCTTGATAATACGTACGCATGTTTCTAAATGAGTCCTCTCCTCTTGGTTGTCGGTGCGTTTAATGATGGCTTCAATCAGTAATGGGTAGCGTTGTAATCGTGTGATGGGTAAGATCATGTAATGACGCAAAGGTAATTTGCGTGTCTCTGCCTGTTTTTCTTTTTCCCGAATAAAGTTGTGGAAAAGCATATTGTTTGCCATTTCCTTTTTCACAGCGTATTCTGCCCAGATGAAATGGGGACCATAGTCCATGTAGAGATCCATGAACTGTCCTACATAGTTGAGAAGAATGGTGCCGATTTGGTCAATAAATCCAATTTCTTTGCCCTGAATACCAATATCTTGGCATGTAAGTTGATAATCACGTAATTCTCGGTACATACTTTGGTGTAGTTGGAAGATCGCTGCATAGTTGCCGAAAATTTCCTGGCAAAATGATTCCCGTCGCTCCGGTTCTACGCATTGTGCTATGGAAAGCGGTTGTGCAAATAACTAATAGGGCAAGGCTGAATATCGTCATTGGATGGTCGGTTTTTTTTTTTTTTTTTTACCTCGTCTAATAGCATCAAGTCATGTACATAATCTTCCTCGGTGTATATTAATTCGTAAATGGCTTCTTGTCGCTTCATCTCTTTAGATGGAGTCATTTGAAATAACTCACGTGAAACAGAATTTGCCCATGATCTCGATACAAGCTAAAAAAGAAAACATCAGCTTACTTTCTATTACACAAATGGCTTTAACGTACCGTGTCCTGAGATGATACCATAGAAGATATGACTGAGGAGCAATGTGAGATATGTCTTTGCAAATCTTTCTATTTTAACAAAAAAAAAGTGAATTAAGGCTCTTAATAGAATGTGATATGTTTTTTTACTCTGTTTTTTGATGCTAAGAAAAGGGAGCTCCTATTTGGACAGTCATAGGCATAACAGCCATTTGAGTGGTACTTTATACATAAAGGAGTGTAACAGTCTAGTAAGGGAGTCAAAATTCCCTGTGTTGTTGTAGTAGTAGTAGTATTTGATAATAAAGTATACACTTCATTTGAAGAGTCGTACATCGTATTGTTTTTAACAGATTTAGCTGAATATAAAATAGGTTCAAATAGTGGTGGCATAATAGTTCTAGCTATACGTTTACAGTCATTTCTTGTCCATTCACCACCCAATATTTCTATTAACACGTTCTAATTTTTTTTCGAAACAATATATGAGTGAGGAGAACTATCCTCTCTTTTTTTTTTTTTTTGTGGTTCTTACAATGGCTTCTTCGCCAGTAAAACTATCAGGATATTCGTCCGTAGAAAAAATACGTCTCGACTGAATGATGGTGTGTAATCTAAATACAAAGAGTTTTGTAAGTTCAGATAAGAAAGCAGCATTTGAAGATGAAGGGCTGCCAACAACATCATTCGTTGACGATAATCCAGTACTTGAAGAAATTGAAGACGAACAGGTTAGGCTTGTCTTTAATTCAGGTTCAGGTGGAATATTAAATGTTAAAACTGGTCTTTTTTCTGTTATTAAACTTGCTTCCGTGCTAAGCATGACTAATGACTATTATACATTATATAAGAAACTAAAATATTAAGAGCGTCTTTATGATTACCATAAGTTGCTTTCTTTTATTTAAGGAAAATATAAAAAGAAAAAAAAAAAAAAAAAAAAAAAAAAGGGGGGGAAAAAAAAAAAAAAAAAAAAAAAAAAAAAAAAAAAGAAGTGGGGGAAGAACACAAGAAATACAAAAAGGAAAAGAAGGTATTTATATGCGCAACCCTGTGTGCAACAGTGTCACAATAACACAACTTTTGAAAAGATTTGCTGTGCCTTTAGTTTTTATTTGCTAAAAAAGCTTATGAACTTCTTCTATTGTGCTACAGCGAGACATAACGGAATTTGCTATTCCTTTTTATGGTTTTCGATTTTATGGAGGGCTGTTTTTGGAATCTTGTAAACTTAAGCGCTCCATTTATGATAATCATATCTTCAATATAACATCATATTTATTTAAAATAAAACCAAAGAAGCTTAGCAAAAAAAAAAAAAAAAAAAAAAAAAAAATTTTGGAAAAAA
>JNEK01001364.1:0-22507 GCA_000697295.1 Mucor indicus B7402 | reverse complement strand
TATTCTTCTAACAATGCTACCACAACCAATCTTTTTATTCAAACAGAATCATCAATTCCTCAAGACATAGATCTTTGCAACGAGAAAAGCCTCAGCGTTATCGTCTCTGTCAAGCAAAAGAAAGCACCTCATCGGAACATTGCAGCTGTATTCCAAAAATGGAAAAGAAGCATTGAACAAACATTTAGACAAAAGAAAACAAAGATTAAAAGCACGATATCTTCATTCAGTCTGGCAAATAGACGAAAGAGCGCCTCTGGTAGAAATGTAAGCATTTTCAAATGAGACACTATAGCAAATGTATTAACGGATATTATCTTAGTCTGTCAAAAGAGCAAGCGAAATTACCCAGACAAAAATTACTGAGACAGGAGTTTACAGTACCCGCGTTATATAAGGCTACGTTATATAGTGCTAAATCCTATTTAGTGCTGAGAGGTGCCTAAAAAAAAGCTAGCACTATATGGCGCGACTACTACTGTATCAAGATGACTTGAATCAAACCAGCAACAACAATTTACAGTCGTCCCCCGCCATTTTCAACATTAAACTTCACCATAGAGGGGTTGAAATTACTGAGGGTTGAAATTAGCGAGAGTTGAAATTATCAGGGAACCGCTGTAACAATCAAGAATGAATCTTAAGCAGGAACTGGTGATAATAGCAATGACGAAGCTCAGGAAATCATAAATGTGAACAAAGAAGTCCCTTCTCTTAGCGAACCGGTTACGTTGTTCACAAACAACTTTCCCGATAAGCCCTACTTTACATATTCTTTTAACCACTTTTGAAGACTTGTTGAAGAAAGACAATAATTTTGATAGACTTTATGAAGCGTTCAAAACTCAGTCAACCGAACACCAAGAGTGTTTTGCTGATCGGTCGAGTGAAGAATCCGAGGAGTTGTTCAGACTCAAAATCAAGAATTAACCAGATTCAAAATTGTATCAGCTTTATTATGAAAGAGTGGAACTTGGTATTTATATATTTTGTTAACTACAGCGGTTTGAAATTATAATGTCAGTAACAACATTTGATCTAGGTTTTGTTTTTATGTAAGACGTTCGTGTATTAATGATAATTCTGAGACATATGACTGTGTTTCTATGCCGACACGTATTTTATGTCTGCATATACAATATTGGTGATAGTTTTATATGTGTGTTTCTACCAATATGCAAGAACGTATTAGTAACAATCATTGATCTGCATCATTATGAAATATTATATGATAAGTCGTAACGAATTAACAGTAAGTGTGCGCTTGGATACAACAAGCAGCTTAATTTTACTGATGATAAAAATATGGGTGAATACTCCCAGTTACCCATACTTTCCTATCAGTATCACTTTTCGCCACAAACAACAAAGGAGCAAGCTGTTATGGGTACCTCAGAAACAGAAGTACATATAGACGATTACGTTGGAAGCAGCGTTTCTCCACAACAAACCAAGGCAAACCCAAATACTCCTGCTCAAAGTCTTAAACTTGATGGTTTTAAGAAGTACACAAAGTCTACCTCAGTTTTTACAAATTGTATCAGAAGACTATGACATTGTTGTAGATTGCAATTAATAAGAATGATAGCAATAAAAAATACTTCTAGAATCTTTCCAATGTTTTTATTATAGAAAAGAATAGTAAAGTGAAGATATATAAAGTATATACAGGGGTGCTATTTATACATACATAAACCAATCCTATCATAAGTAGGGGGCAACTAAATTTTAGAGCTACAGCACCTCTGTGCGCGTGTTTTAGGTAAAACATAAACTAAGTGGAGCACTGCTTGACGAAATTTTATGACATAGCCCAAAAGCCAATATACGCGTATTATATAAATAAACAGAGAGTTGATAAAGCTAGAACATGGCACGAAGGTTCAATATGCAATTTAACTCTAGCCAAAGAATAGCACTCAAAACCCACTATGTAAAGCTGGCCTATCAATTATAATATATTTCACAGCGAGTATATTATACATAATTCAACTTACATACAAAACTTGAAAACACAGCTGCCTAATAGTCATAGTACTGCATTCAATTATGTCAAGTAAATTCTGTTATATGTACCAACTACTTACCTCGAATACAACAAATTAAAGGAAATAGTATTTTTGAATACGTATAGGAAGTGTTCTACGACCAATACGTCTCAGCATACTTAGGCTAGCCTTGAAAATCCTAAAAAGTAACTGGCTGACAGACAGTAGGAAAGAGAGGTGCAGGGTATCTGTTTTATCAAATAGGTCCTTCTTGATGTCAATCTTTATTATCGACCGAAAATTTTTTTAATAGTTAGACTTTAAAAAGTGAAAGCATGAAAGGGTAATGAGCAAAAGCCTATACTATGTCCTAGTTATTGATATAATCAGCAGCAAATGTGGAATGATGAGTACTGCAAGTGTTCATCACATTAAAGGACCTTTTTTGTTGCACCTATCAAGAGTGTCCATTACCACCTTCAATATGGTAGGCTGTGGTGTTTTTTTTCAAAGGCTGATTTTTTCTAGATCGGTTGCTTGTTGTTTTTTATTGACAAGTTCTGAATACTCTTGTTCAAGCTTCGTCAAAGATGAATTTTTGAAAAATTGACCGTTCTAAAGATGTGATTCCTCCAACAATACTATTATTAGCACTTGTTTTCTTGTGAATACTGGCATTCGCTGGCTCATTTTCTTTAAACCATGGCCAGCCTCTATCATACGCGTATTAAATTTAGCTTCATCTGCGAACACAAAACTCTTTTGAAAGTCGACGCTTATTTACCGCCATTTACTCACCACCTTATTACGACGACGAATTACTCTCTCAACGTTCCTTTATCCATTGCATATTAAAGATGACATTTTCAAAAAAAAAAAAAAAAAAAAAAAAAAAAAACATACTCAATTTTTACATGCTTTCATAGAGAAAAGGTAGAAATATTATTCAAGTCTTGAAATTGTGTTGAAAGTGCCTCTTGGCCAATCCAAGTGTTGAAGACTTGCTGTTGTCAACGTGCTTGATTAGAAAACGGCTTTGCCTTGGGACATGGCAACAAGCTCTCGCTCTGATTGCATTAGAACCTTCGTCTGCATTACCTGTAAATAGACGGGCTTGCTCGAAGGTGCGCATCTTATAGTTTGTCTCACCGTCATCAATCGACACAAATTCCAAATTTGCGGTAATCATGCACATCGATCTCCACTCATCAATTAGTCATTTAATCTCAGCAAGAAAAAAAAAAAATGCCACGTGAGATTTGATCTTTTTTGTTTCTTTGTTCTATCTGTCCTACAACGAAAAAAAACAAAAAAAACCTGCCATTTATCTGCGCTTTTCTTTTTTTTTTCTTTTCTTTTTTTTTCTTTTTTAATTACAAACGAATAATGTATACTAACGTTAACGATATTCCCCAAATTGTACACTCCTTAAGATCCACTTTTCAAAAAGGTATGCATCCTTCAACACATAGGAACGAGTCCTTTTTATTGATATGCTCTTCTTTTAGGCACCACTAAAAGTATTGAGTACAGAAAGCAACAACTTTTAGGCCTCCAACGATTTCTGACCGAGCAAAGAGAAGAAATTATCAATTCGATAAGAAAAGATTTGAATAAACATGCTGTAGAAACAGTTATTGCTGAAATTGCCCCAGTTGCAGGTGAACTCGAATACATGTTGAACGTAATGAGTTTCACCAAGACTTTCTATTATCAACTAATACAAGCCTATAATAGAACATAGACAAACTAGCAAAAACACAAACAGTTAAGCCTTTTTATATGTTGAATAGCACCACAAAATGTACTATTCGTAAAGAACCTAAAGGCGTCATTCTTGTAATTGGTGCATGGAATTATCCTGTAAGAAATAATGAACTTGAGCGAGAATGGCACAACACTAAAGATTTTAGCTTAGATTCATTTATTACTTTTGCCTTTAGTTGGAGCGATTGCAGCTGGCAACACAGTCATAGTTAAGGTTTGTAGTGTGAAAAAAAAAAAAAAAAAAAAAGCATTTTTGAGGGGAAAATCATATTCAACCCATGTGTGATACGACACTTTATTTAGCCATCTGAGGTGGCCAGCCATACAGCAGAGGTAGTAGGAAAGTTTTTGCCCCAATACATTGATCCTGAATCTTATTCTGTTGTACAAGGCGGAGTAACAGAAACTACCGTGTTACTAGGTAAGCGTAATTTATACAATTTTGGGAACATCAAATAACCTTTTCGCGAAGAGCAACAATTTGATCATATTTTTTATACTGGTAATGGTACTGTGGGTAAAATTATTATGGCTGCTGCCTCTAAGCATTTAACTCCTGTCACCTTGGAGCTCGGTGGTAAATCGTAAGTTGATCAAACAAAAAAGCTGAAAAAGTGCTCATTGTTAACGTTAGACCTGTTATTGTTGCACCTGACGCCAATCTTAAAACTGCCGCTCAACGTATTATGTGGGCCAAATCATTCAATGGTGGTCAAGTACGTACTCAACATGAATCAATGCTGTTTCCTAATGATACTTTATGTAGGTTTGTGTTGCCCCTGACTATGTATTGATCTCTAAGCATCAAATGAGCGAATTCATGCAGCATTGTAAGAACAGTATCAGACATACTTTCGGAAATGACCCACAAAAGTCTGATTCGTACTGCAGAATTATTAGCGAACGTCGCTTTGATGCGCTAAAGGGACTTCTTGATAGCGTTGATCCTAGTAAAATTATTGCTGGTGGTCAAGCAGACAGAGAAGATCGTTATATTGCCCCTACTGTCATTGGTCCTGTGGAGCCCAGCGGAAATCCTCTCATGGACGAAGAAATCTTTGGCCCTATTCTTCCTATTGTTCCTGTCGAAAACTTGGATGAAGCCATTCAAATTGTCAACTCAAAGTAAATCTCTACAATAATGCCCCATATTCAAAATACTGAAACGGTTTTATTATAGAGATCACCCTCTAGCTTTGTATATATTCACAGCTGATAAAAACACAAGGGAAACCAGTAAGTTCTTCTTATATAAAACAAAACAGAAAATTCAGCTCCTTATACTGCATCATAATATAGTCTTGAACCGCACTCAATCTGGCGGTGTTGTTGTAAATGATCTTTTGATCCATGTTCAAGAAATCTCAGTACCATTTGGTGGCGTAGGTCCTAGCGGTATGGGTAATTACCACGGTAAAAGATCGTTTGATACATTTACACATGAACGCTCTACTATTATTCAAACACCCGGCCTTGAAAGCATTATGTCTGCAAGATACCCTCCCTACAATGAAAAAAAGATGTCTTTATTTAGCTTATTGACACTTGGTCTTCCTGAAGGAGTAGGTAATAAAGTCAGATCACTCTTAGGTGCTATTGGCTCTGCTAAAGATATTATTTTGAAGCCAAAAAGAACAGAAAGAATTGAATCCAGTAAACTTTAAAATCCTCCATTTCCTTTTTATATTATTCTTCTTATGAATTACAATCCTTCTCTTTATAAATATGAATATTTAGTTATCTATAATAAAACCGGACTGTCTTTTAGGACTTACCCTGAGTTTCCTTTTAAAGAAAATGTAGTCGCTGCAGCCAAAATAAACTTGAGAATAGTTATACTATAGTTGGGAAAATAAATCCCATCAAAACTTATTGAGAAAAGTGCTTTTCTCTTTGGGAAATAGAGACATATTTCTTTTGAGTTACTATATTTATTGATAGGATAAATTGCTTATAACTGCATCGAAAGTTTGTTCTTTTACCCAATTCAAAGAATTAACGCTGCTTGAAGTCAAAACCATTCTTCTATTGTATAAGGTCTAAACAGGTTTTTCTTCTTTCAAAACTCTAATCAAACTTTAGTATACCTGAGGAGTGGAAAGCAGTCAAATTAAAATTAGTCAATACTTATATTTTATGGTTAAGTATTAAGTGGTTTTGAGGCAGTTGCGGTTGAGCTTACCAAAGCCAAGAAAGTATCAGTAGCTGCATTATTTTTTAGTCAACAGGAACATATGTTTTTGGTAAAATACAAGCTTGGTAATTAAACAGTGAAATGGGCACAAATTTATTGAACTCACTTTTTAGTGACGCTAAATTTACCACAAGCTATGTAAGTTCTGCATTACAGAAGCAGCTTGATATAAGTGCTGCGGAATATAGTATATACGTTTAATACTTGTTCCTAAGATATGTCTGTATGTATTTCAGAAGAAGTATAACACGAAACGAAACAAATCGCACCAAATTATGAAGATCGCTAGAAAAAATTGGGCTGCATTATTGTGCAAACACAGAGACATAGATGAAGAGGTACAGTAATCCAGCGGTCTCAGAGTTGCCACTGTTGAAGAATATTCAGCTTCTGACGGAGAAATGGAAGAAGTATGATAAAATGTTCGAATAAGTCTCCATTTCCCAAAGAGAAAAGCTCTTTTCTCCATAAGTTTTGGTGGGATTTATTTTCCCAAAAAACTATAGTATAACTATTTTCAAAAAAAACACTACGTGTGTTTCAAGTTTATTTTGGCTGCAGCGACTACATTTTCTTCAATAAGTCTCAGCTCCCTAAAAAGGAAACTCAGGGTAAGTCCCAAAAGACAACCAATTTTATTATTCCTAGAATCTAGGGGTAAAATCAAAAACTCTTGAAAATCAAGTAGTAGTCCCAATAGTGCATCATTTTTCTTAAGTACACCATATGTGGGTAATAATAATAAAGTTTGGCAATAGTGACTTTAATAAATGAATGAAATAATATTACATTGTGAAACGGTTTTGTGATTTATTCATCATGAACATCGAATATTTTGTTAGTTAAAACAAAGGGGTACAGAATTAAGACAACGAAAACTATAGCTGATCATAACAAAAGTACATATATGTTACTTGATTTTCTCATTTTGTTTATACTATTATTTCAGATGATACAGAAAAGTACAATATTCTGGCTTTGTATCTTTAATAAACATAAAATACGGTGTTAGTTATTTCTTATTCTTGTCCAAATTTGATTGGTATTTGCAAGTACAAGTTTTTCTTTTTGGTAAAAATATTGCCTTATTATTTTATGCTAGTAGTATACATATATCATAGCTGATCTTCTTGAAGTCGATATCTCCTCTCCTCTTAATGACAAAAAGGAAATATCAAATTAATAACATAAGTCATATTTTCTTAGACTCTCCTTCTCAAGAAGTTGTTGAAGAGAGTAATAGACCAGTAGTCATTTGTATTTCAAGGAAGTTATCCTATTGTTTCAATACGTGACTCTCGATTTTTCTAGCATTTAGCGTTATTCGTCGCACTACGCTGCTGACTTTTAATGGCTTTCTTTAAGACATTTCACACAAAAAAAACTCGCTCTCTCTCTCCCTTCACCTTTAGTAAAATGCAACAATATAGCATGTTACCGCAAACCAAAGAATCAATATCACATATATTGAAACACTTTAAGTTATTTCGACAAGACAGAAAAGAACGTGAGTTACCTCACCAGCCTATGATAGTAGGTGTATCTGGATGTCAAGGAAGCGGAAAAACCACACTCTGCGATACACTTTGCCACCTATTAAAAGAAGATCCATACAACCTTAATGTGGTGAGTTTTTCCTTGGATGACGTTTATTTAACTCATAAAGACCAACAAAAATTATCAGAAAAGTACAAAGGAAACCCATTATATCAACAACGAGGACAAGCAGGATCACACGATTTGACATTAACACAATCAACATTTGCATCGTTATTGAAAGATAAAGATACAGCTATTCCAGTTTATGATAAATCTAAATTTCAAGGACAAGGTGATCGCTTAGAGCCATCAGAGTGGAAGCAGGTACAAGGGCCTTATGATATTATTTTATTTGAGGGTTGGATGCTCGGTTTTAAACCACTTGTCACTGCTACCACGAACAGTTTTGTGCCGACTGAATATGCTCAAGTCATGAATGAACATTTAAAAGCATATGAAAGTGAGGTTTACCCTTATTTCGATATATTTATCCATTTATCACCCTTTCATATTCAACAAGTGTACGAATGGAGATTACAGCAAGAGCACCATATGAGATTGACACGTGGAGTAGAAGGGTTATCAGATGAAAAGGTTAAGGCTTTTGTAGATACTTATATGCCAGCATACGAGCTTTATTTACCTCGTTTAAACAAGGTTGGATTCTTTGGACAAGGTTATTCGGGCGAGCCTTTAAAACCCTATGAAGGATTACATCGATTGGACGGTGGTTATAGTCAGCCCAACCGCCATTTACGTCTGGTATTAGACAAAAAACGCAAAATCATTGAATTTGGTGCTATTCAAGAAACACCCAATCAAGTCAGGGCACCTTTTAAACAAACGACGCTTTTTACAACAAAAATGATGTACCGATGTGCTTTTGTAGGCGTTCTTGGTTTTATAGGCTATCACCATAAATTTATATACAATTCCTTTCTTCATTTCTCAAAACAATTTTCCAATAAAAATTAATAAAATTTTTCTCTTTTTCTTTTTTTTTCTTTTCTTTTGAAAATCTCATCAAGTTTTTTATAACGCGTTACTAAACATTATTCAAAATTACGAAACAAAAGAAGAAAGAAAACATGTCTCCTAGAGAGTACGCTCCAGGAGACACTGTCTTTGCAAAATTGAAAGGTTATCCGTGGTGGCCTGCAAGAGTAAGAGAGTCAAGATTAAACAAAGAAAAGAACCTTTTTATTAAAACATACATGTCAATGTATAGGTTGAAAATGACAAAGATATTCCACCAAAGATTTTGAAACAAAAAGGCAAATCCAAAGGTCTATTATATACGGTCTTCTTTTATGGTTCAAGAGATTAGTAAGTTGTTGATTATCAACATGGGAAAATATTGACTGAGAGGTTCCTTATTAGTGGCTTTTTTGGTCCTGATTGTGTACGTCCATTTGATCGTGAAACTGTTGAACGTGATTTAAAAGCAAAGAAGTTTAAAACAAAGGATTTGGAATTAGCTATTCATCAAGCATTAGACCCATCTATTTTAAAAGCAGAAGAAGAAGCTGAAGCTGAAGAAGAAGAAGAGGAGGAGGAGGAAGAGGTTAAGCCTAAAAGAAAAATAGCAGCAAAGAAAAAAACGACAGCAACAAAGAGACGAAATAATAAACGAGTTTTAGATGAAGAAGAAGAAGAGGAGGAAAAGCCTAAAAGAAGATCACCACAAAGGAATAAACGTGCAGCAACAGCAGAGAGTAACGAAAGAAAGAAAAGAGTAAGTGCTTTTGGAAAGAGAGAAAACAGGAATTTAAAATTATTTAGCGTAAATCATTATCTATGGAACAAGAGGATGAAAAGATATCAGAAGAATCAAGTATTAACCAGCAATCCAATACAAGCCACATTGAAACTGAAGAGGACTTGAATAATTTCAAAAAGACACATGAATATAAAAAAGTATATCATTATAGACATAAACTTCAAAAACTCGTTTATGAAAAGAAACCTGTAAGTAGCTATTCTTTTGTAAAGTGAAATCTTATGCGTATCATAGGGTGAAATTCAAGAGGAGGATTATGCTAAAATATCCAATGTTGTCAAAGAGATTGAAGAGGCACCTATGACTTATGATCTATTAAGGGTAACTGGAAGCACTTATCTTTTTACTTGATAATAACCGGTCTATTAGTATACGAAAATTGGAAAGGTTGTCAAGTATGCTTGTTCGTATGATTATGGGGAAGATGAATATAAGATTGGTCAACGTTGTCAGCAATTAATGAAGAGTTGGAAATATGTTATTCTTCCTGAAGCTCGCACTACAGAAGAATAATCAATATCATCTTATAAAAACATACCTACACCCTCACAGACCACCTATTATATATACATACACACACACACACACACACACACACACACACACACACACACACACACACACACACACACACACACACACGCACCTTAATCGAGATTATTACAGCAGGCACCCCCCTTTTTTTTTTGTTTTGTTTTTTGAGGCACATTAAAAGATTGAAATATTGCTTGTGTCGATACAACACTTATTCTACGAGATAGAGTCTGTCTTTTTTTTTTTTTTAATCATAGGGGCTTTATTGAGTGTATCGGTATTAAGGAGGGACTACTACTAGTTTGTTATGTATAATGTAACCAGGAGATTTCTTTTAGGTAGTAAAAAGACAACTTGATGCATATATACATATATATATATATATATAGATGTGCTGCTGCCATTAGCTTGTCAATTGATGCAAACAAAAACTATAGCTACTGTATGTTCCTTAAGAAAGACTAAAGCCTATTTTAGTTTTGTCCATAGTAGACATATGTAAGGGTAAATGCGACTTTCTATTTAGCTTCGTTTGTTTAGTTTTAAGCAGAAGGCCTTTTTTTGGAACAATCTGATTGCTACACCATAAATGCTGATTTATCCTAAAAAAGGAGAATTTTTAACAGAGGTGATCGAAAAATCATGAATGAAATCGCTATACAAAAACGTATATATATATATTAAACTTTATTAACCTGTCAAGTTTTCACTCAAAAAAAGAATTGCTCCTTAATGTTTCGCATATATATATTTTGTAATTGTTACAATAATGTTAATTTTCTTTTTCAATAAAATAAAAAAATGGGATCAAATTTATCTAAAGCTTTAAACAAGTTATTTGGTACAAAACAAGTGAGAATATTAATGTTAGGATTAGACGCAGCAGGAAAAACAAGTAAACAGGCAAATTCATTCTACAAATCACTATGTATTCATTTAAACTTATAGCTATTTTATACAAACTAAAGTTGAACCAGTCCATCAACACAATTCCAACAGTTGGTTTTAATGTAGAATCTGTCACGTATAAAAATGTCAAATTTAATGTTTGGGTAATATAAATAAACGAATGTTTTTCGTTTCATAGCAACTTATTATACATATATAATAGGACGTTGGAGGACAAGATAAAATAAGAAATTTATGGAGACATTATTATGCTGGTACACATGGTTTAATCTATGTCATTGATTCTCAAGATAAAACTAGAGTGGAAGAAGCCAAACAAGAACTTTATCGAATTCTATCAGACAGGGAAATGAAAGACTGTTTACTATTAGTCTTTGCAAATAAACAAGATCTTCCTGGTGCCATCACACCTGCAGAAATGACAGACTTACTAGGATTAAAAAAAGTACTCAAAGATAGACTATGGTATGTGCATCCTTCATGTGCTACAACTGGAGATGGTTTATTTGAAGGTTTACATTGGTTAAGTCAAAATATTAAATCATTACCAATACCACAAAAGCTATAATAATAATAATAATAATAATAATAAACGCATGGATTTGTTTGTTTGTTTTATAATACCCCTGTACTCATTTAAAAGGGGAAAAGAAGTGTAGTATTATTCTTTCCCACTCCTAGTTATATATACATATATACACTCGGGTTAAAACAGCTCCTTTCCTATATGTAAAGAGAACCAGTTCTTTGGATGCTGTTTCCTATTTAAGTGATATCCTTCGATCATTCTACTATACATCTGTATCATCGTTGGAAAACAAAACTCTCTAAAGCTCACTTGAATTCATACTACATTCCTATGCTGTTTTAGATAGTTCCAGGATGAAAGGTAAGGGAAATTATGTAAGGACTAACTTATAGAGTAACAGTAAAAGGAAAGAGCTCAAATCTGGTTGGTTTGTGCTACTTTAAAATGACAAAGCATAGAGTATTTTGGTTATGTGGGAATTTGGCGAATATAGCACGCAATCACTTATTTGATTAGATATAGTTTTTTCATATTTTTTTTTTTTTTCTTCACTCTCTTATTCATTGCAATGTCAAATAAGCAACCTCCATCTGCAGCTGCCGACTTCATTTCCGGAAAGTAAAGCCATTATTCCTCTTTTTTTTTATTGGTGTCCAGAAATACTCAATTTTATTAGTTTCGGTGGTATGTCACAAGTACTCGTAGGTCAACCCCTTGATACAATCAAAGTTCGATTACAACTAGACCAAGGTAAATTTAAAGGTGCTTGGGACTGTGCTGTTCAAACTGTTCAAAAAGAAGGTTTCTTTGCTCTCTATAAAGGTAAAACAAATTCAAGTCAACTTGCCTTAACTCACACTTTTTTTTTATTCAAGGTATGGCGAGTCCTTTAGTGGGTATTGGTGCTGTCAACGCGCTTTTATTTGCTGCTAATTCCAATATCAAACAACGACTTCAAAACAACCCCAACGAAATATTGTCCTTGGATAAAATTGCTTTAGCAGGTGCAGGTGCAGGATTTGTAAATAGTATTTTGGCATCACCTGTAGAACTTTTAAAGATCAAATTACAAGCACAATTCTCAAACCAAAAGGGAACAACACGGTATTTTTCGGGGCCTATTGACTGCGCTCGGTATTTGATTCAACGCGATGGTATCAGTCATGGTTTGTTTAGAGGTATGTGGGCAACCATCGTACGTGAAATTCCTGCTTATGCTGGATTTTATACTGGATTTGAGTGGATGAAACGCACCTTAACAAAAGGAGAAGATCCTAATGTGCTTCAGTTGATGATTTCAGGTGCAACAGGTGGTGTTGGCTATTGGGTGTGTTGCTACCCCTTAGATGTAGTGAAATCTGTGGTAAATATAGGGTATTATTGTCATGTTCCATTGGACTAACTCCTATTTTTTATAAGGTACAAAATCAAGTAGAACCACCAAAAGGATTTTATGTATCTAGAGTTTTAAAAGAGATTTATGTACGTGATGGTGTAGCTGGATTATTCCGTGGTTTTGCTCCTACTGTTTTGAGAAGTATTCCTGCAGCAGGTGCAACCTTTACTGCTTATGAACTTTCAATTCGCGCCCTACAATCTGCTGGCCTATAAATCTGTATAATAATAACATAATAAAATAGACACATCTTCTTTTTTTTTTTTTATTTATTTATTTATTCATGAAAGTAAGCGATATACATATATAATGCGTAAAGTTATTCGTTTTTGATCGTATCATTTTCATTGGTTGCTTCTTTTGCTTTGGATTCTAAATTTTCTCGAAGTGCAGCGGTGCAAAGTTCAGTTAAGCGAGTAAATTTCTCGTCCTCATCTTCATTGGTTTCAAAAGGAGAAGCTGTACTTGATGTATTTGAAGTGCTTGGAATTGGTGTTAAAGGCTGAGTGGCGTTTTCTTTCTCCTGTGCTGCATTATTATTAGGATAATAAATACCTGCACCACTATTATTAGTAGCACTGTTTAGAATAATGCTTATGGCTTGATGGGCTAGATAAGAAGTGTTATTGTCATTTGTATCTTCGGGAGTATTTTCCTTATTGGTTTCTAAAACAAACATAAGTAATGTATTCATATTTGGAGGGTGCCTCTTATTACCATCTTTGGAATCTGTATTCTCTTGAGGTGTAGGAGTGGTCGCGGTAGTGTCTCCATCTACCAATACAGGAGGATGATAATTCGGATAAACAGGAAGCACATATTGAGCAGGCAATATATGACCATTCTTATCATCACTGCCTGGATTATAGTAATATTGACCATATTGACCCAATTGAGCAGGATATCCATAGTTATTGGCGGCAGCCGTTGCACCAGTGGCTGTGACTCCAGAAGAAGTCGCGACTGAAGTTGCCGACGTTTTGTTATCAGTAATACTTGTCGCAGTACCATCATGAGTTATATTAGGTAAATCAGACGTGCCTTCAATTTTATCATCTATATTAAATCATCATAATGAATTCATATTGGCTTATAAAAAAAATTTTTTTTTACCAGTCGATTTTTGTCTTCTTTTATAGGGACCACGTTTGATGCCCTTCTTTCGCTCTTTTCTTACAGAACTAACACATGTATCAGCAATACCATACTTTTTACAGCGAGGACAAGGTCTTTCATCAGCACATTTCTTACAAGCTTTTTGACAATTCGCTATTAAGATAGTTTAGTAAAAGGGGATGTCGTCATTAATAATAGATACTTTACTACAGGCGTTTTTGACTTGGTTACGTTTTTGTGGGCTTGCAAAAGCGGTCATCAAACCACTGTTTACTGATTCATTGGGTGTTGGAAATGATGTATTAGTGGGTGTTGGAACCCCATTTGAATAAAAGCTTGGAACAGAGGGTGATTGCATTACAAAAAAGAGGCGCCGCTACAAATGATGCTGTGAATAAAAAAAAAAAAAAAAAAAAATAAAGGGGGAGAAAAAAGAAAATAAATTTTTGTTAGCTTTCTTTTTCCTTTTTCTTTTCTGCCTTTCTTTGTATTCAAAAACTTACTCTTTTGTTTTATTCAAATGGAAAGGAGAAGAAAAAAAATATTTTGAAAAAGAAAAATAAATAAAAAAAAAAAATCTAAACGTGAATCATTTGACTCTCCGACTAGAGGATGCTTATTTTGTGAGTGTGCGTGTAGGTTACGATATGAAGGTCATCCAGAGCTTTAAATTGGTTTTTCATGTATATACACTCAAATCAAACGAATGTATTTAACAAAAAGTGCTGCCACTCTATTTAAGTTCCCGCTCAGGCACGCAAATCTTAGCTTCAACAACGTATATGCGCGTTTAATTGAAGAGTGAGTGCAACCAAAATATGTGACTGTCTAAATTATAGTCTAAATGACTAGAGGAGTCCTGTAGAGACTTGTTGAAAAATCAACTGATGTATACTCTTTTGATGACAATGCAAAGGAAACACTTCGTGTAACATTTCTTTTCATTGCAGATGAAACTTCTCTTCCGTGCATATAAATAAAAAACGAATTTTTGAATTTTCTCTCTTTTTTTTTTTTTTTTTTTTTTTTTTTTCTAAAGTAACATGACTGAAGTGTTAGTAACAAAAGCAATAGTGAAATTACCAAAGACAAGATTAGAGCCTATGATGGAACAAGAGAAATATCAAGATTATTTAGTGAGCGACAAGTTATATTTTGATCATTTACCTCCCCATACCGTCAATAAACATGAAATACAAAGCTTATTTGAATCTTGCCAACCTAAAAGGTTAATATATTCTTATAAACAAGACTATTAAAAGCATTGACTCTTTTATTTCTTAGTATATATTTGAACACCAATCATAGCTGTGGTTATATTCAATTTCATAACAAAGAAATGGGTATACTCTGTTTGCTTTTTACGATAAATACATAACATTGATTATCATAATATTGTATACATAGCTGACTGTGCGTACACTTTATTGAACGGCTCAACAACACAATCTGGAGTCAAAATCCAACTCAAAATCTCAAGCAACAATTATCCAGAACCAGAAGCAACAGCAGAAATACTTCAAATTAAAAACTTGCCAAACAATATCAATAATAATAATGCATTATATGAATTATTTAGACCTTTTGGACCTATGATTTTATGCAAAGTGTTAGTGGAACAAGATTCAACATTTAAGGGGTCAGCACTTGTACAATATTTTAATCCAGAAAATGCACAACTTGCAGAAAGCATTATGGTAATATATATATAAATACATATTGTTTATTTATTTATGTTTATTAACGCTACATTTAAGAACAACAAGGCTGTGCAAGATAATGTCATGTAAAGTATAAAGAAAAAAAAAAGATGTTATAATATGCTATTTTAATATACACATATATGTTAGTTCTGTATTCCCATTTGTATCAACACATACATTTGATAATGTAAAGTAAAAATAAGACCATATATACATCAGATAATATACCCATTCTCTCTATATATAGGCACATAATAGACAAAATATTCGTAGTGATGAATCTTCATTAATCGACTATACTAACCTCTATATCAAAAACCTTGACTTGAATGTGAAAAGTGCAGACCTGTTTAATTATTTTCGAAAATTTGGTCGCATTATTTCAGCTCGTGTCATGAAAAATACACAAACAAAACAGTCAAAAGGCTTCGGATTTGTTAGTTTCAGTAAAGCAGACGAGGCATTACAGGCAAAACAAGAAATGAATGGTGTTCACATCTTGTCAAAACCGATCGTCGTAGCATTTCACGAACCTAAAAAGTGTCGTGAACCCCCACCACCACTTGATGCCTCGAGGTTTGCTGCATCTGTGTCACCTATCCCGACAAATACGTACTACCCTATCACCAAAACAATGTCTCATGACTCGCGCCGCATGTCGACCATGTCCATTCATCCTCGCCCCCAACAATTCTCTACAACCACAACCATGGTCATGGAGGGAAACAATCAATACATGTATCATCAGGTAAGATCCCTCTACAGTAAGGCTACCTCTTCTGGACTAAAATCTTCTGTTAAAAAAGAAGCCTTACGATTACTCTACACCCTTAAAACGAGGTAAAAGTAATAATACCATCATGTATCCTCCTGTATCTAGTATTATCTCTCCTCATGACCAACTCTCGCCTATTTCTCAATACCCAGAGAATAAACCTACTTTTCGAAGAAGAGGCTCATTTGATTCCGTTACAAGTGTTATGACAAAAACTAGTTCCAAAACAAAACGTCACACTATCTTAAAAGCTATCGTTGATGTTGACACTGCTGGCATGGATCAAAAGCAACTCAATGACATTGTGGATATGATGCTCACTCTAAAAAAAAAGGACCTGGCTACTTGTTTATTTAATAAAGTGTTCCTAAAGGCAAAAATCAAGCAAGCCAAAGACGCCCTTGATATTTTTGACGAGCAGCAATATGAAGATGACGAGGATGTCATTATGATGTTGGAAGAAGAGCAACCTTACTATCAACAATATTCCCCTCCTATCACTACCATTCATCAAAAAGTATCAAAGGCCATACCCATTGTCGCACCGCCGGAATCACCTAAAAAGAAAGACGAAAATATCGGTACCTTTTTATCGACACTGAAAGATTTACCCAGTCATGAACAGAAACAACTATTAGGTGATCGACTATTTCCGTTAGTTAAGGTATAAGAATATAAATAGACGTTCTGCACAGATGGTTGACTTTTATTAGGCTACGGGTATTAAACATGCTCCCAGAATCACAATCCAGTTACTGGATAATATACCTCTTCATGAATTAGCTTATTCAATGAATGATCAAGAAAAATTGAAACGACAAATCTCCCTATTATCTTCAAAGTAATAAAAACACATAGTAGGCCATAATGAAAAAATTTAGAATTTACTAGAGGGAATGTAGAGTCCATATATTCGGACTAATGAGACGATGATAGAGTATGTAAATTGTAAAAATAGAAATATTAACAAGAAGTCTGTGCAGTAGTCCCGGGATGTGTTGTGCCGATGAGTAAACACTACCAAATCATCAAATCAACCCCAAGCCGAAAATTAAAGTACTTATGTAGAAAATCACACCGTTCCCTAGTTTTATACACGGCTTCATTCGTGTGTAACTCTTGTTTGATATATCACTTTGTTCGATCGTATGCCAATTTTAACAAATGTTCCTGACATCTTGAAGCGTTCGGTGATAATATGTTCATCTTTAGTTCCGCTCACAAAAACTGCTTGCAGTTACCATATTACTCACTGAAGTTGCTTGGTTGCTCGCTTGGTTATGTGGATGGAGTTGTTTAGGCTGGATTCTCCTGTAGTAGCCAAATCCTCTTATATTCATTATTCAACAAGAAAATCATGGTCTTGCGACATTTGAATAACGCTCAACAAATGCTCTAGAAACACCAATGTCCCTAGTAAAGTCGGTTGGTGGCTCTTTTCAACTATTAGTTGTTCTCGAATTTGACCTGGCCATGTCTAGTCCTACTGTCTGCTAAAAGTGTTGAATAGTGGAATTCAACTTGTATCTGGACTCTAATCTACCAAGATGTCTCCTAGTCTCGAAGTTCTCAGTTTGCGGTTAACTACCTACCTGCGCACACTTATACACCAATTGCTGACATGGTTAAATAGAAGAACGGCCTCTGTGTACTAGTAGTGTTTTGTAGTACCGCACAAAACCTCTATGTGAAAATTTGCCAATTTTCTTTTCATTTATAAACTTCTACACTCTCTTCAACATGAGTAAATCCATTGAAACTTGAAGAACTCCATAATATTTTGAAGGCAGGTATGTTCTACCACTAAATAATCGTGTTTTATCATTAGATTTTATTTATATTGTTATAAGGCACTTTTTCTCCAGCATTGAACCTGAGAATTACAATTTACTTCTTTTCTATAGCTTAAACAAGTGGTGTTCACACAAACCTCTGTCACAGCAAAAAATTAGCACCTGCGCTACGCTACTATGGTTAATTTTTTGACCTCCATTATGACTTGCTTGTCCGAATTGAACAGAATAATTGCTTATTCGCATTGGAAGCGAGTATTTCTTTCACAAAAAAAAAAAAAAAAGCGAATTTTACTTGTATTGCAGAACTTGATAAAAGAGAATGTCAAAATACAGTGAGCTATAGTTTAAAGAACAAAAAAACAATCGATAAAATTCAAGAATATCAACTAACGTGATTAATAAGCATAATGGAGTCAACTTTGCTCTTTGTTGTGTGCAATTCGACACTAACGTTAAATTCATTATTAAATCCAATCTTAAAACCCCAAAAATTATACATGGTATGTTTGTTATATTATGCAGATCAGTTGATAATAAGCAAAAAGTGATTAAAAAGTCATAAGTGGTTGGATTGGCCTTTCTCTTAAAGAGATAAGTTCGAAGAATACATGCATACTTTTAGTGACAGAAACCTTGTATCTTTAGGTCGTAGAATATATACATATATTGATTATGGACTGTCCAGATGGATAAGTTTGTAGGTTAAGAGGTGCTGCATTAACCGGCTTTGGTGGAGAAGAGAAAACTCCAGGGCTTGACTTCTGCCAAGTTTACGAATCGATCTGAGTGGTCATGGTATAAACAAAAAGGAAAGCCTATCATGAATCATTTAGATAATTAACATGGAGAGTTTATGTTCTAGCAAGTGTGCAAGAGAGTAGAAAGCGTAATTCAAAGTAATAAGAGTGTTACCGAAACTAAATTTGAGTCTGACGACAACTATTCTAATGACCACGAAGTATACCTCCCTGACTGTTTACGGGATTGAATATCAGCTTTTCGTCGATTAGTTATCATAAACAAAATGTACATTTTGTCAATTTCTTTCATTTCGCGTGTAAATCTCAATATTATGAAATAGCGTATTCATGATACATTTTTACACATTAAAAGATGATCATAATCAGACAATATTATTGATAGAAGAGACGTGTTAATTTTCTTGGTTTCTCTAAATACAAAGACACCACTTTACACTTATAATCCCAAAAAAAATAAATGTATCAAAAAAGCACAGCATAAGGAAAAACTCTACACAATCACAGGACGACATCCACAATCGAATGCTAGTGCGTAAATCGAAAAAGGATAATTGTTGGCACATATAAGGTAAGGTAACATTGGCTTTTCGTGTTTGTTATTGGTTCATCTTTGATATAAGAAGTACCAAAAAGTAACCAAATGAGGATTCTAGTTATACAATTGTCAACTTTTTTTTAATGCATTTTTGTTCTCTTTTGCTTTTTAATAATAAACATGCTTCCTTTTGAAAACGCACATATACAATCGTACTCAGCCCCAATTGTTTCTTCTAGCCTATCTGCACTCGACTCGTATGCTTATTCACAGCGAAAAGATGTAAAGACTTCTATTACGCATCCAATAAAGTAAGTACCAGTTTCTTTCTTTTTCCTGTTGCTTGTAATGCTTACAAGTCTGTATAGTATTACCTGGATAATACCAACAGAAGTATTACGATTTTTGTCTACCAACCCGTTGCCAGATCATTTGGATTTATACGATTTCTTTGATCCTTTTGTCAGACAGGAATGGATTCAAGTAATTGAACCTTCCATATTAGATCATTCCAACAAAGAGAAGCAGCACCTTAAAGGAAATTTATGCCTAAGCTCTTGTCCTGGTAAGAAAGTTCGCTTGTCAGGTCCTGTCCGAGGACGAGCAACTATTAACCGAGATCTTGATTTGGATTTTGCACGAATGCAAAGTTTTGGTATCACGATGATTATCTGGTAATATCATTAATGTTACTGTGGGGAACAAAGATCTAATACATTTTAGTTGTTTGGACAATGAGGAGCTAAATTATCTGGGTGCACCATGGTCCAAATATGAGCAAGCGGCAAAATCACATGATCTAAAGATTATTCGATTACCTATGGTTGAAGGAGGGTGTCCCTGTACAATAAATGAAGTAAAAGAGGTTATCGTAAAAGTGAATATTGAAATAAATAAAGGTAACAATGTTTTAGCACATTGTAGAGGAGGTAAATCAGACCAATGTCAAGTTATTAGAATAAAGTACTAAACTAATATACATTTATAGGAGTTGGGCGAGCTGGTTTATTTGCAGGTTGTTGGTTACTGGAAAATCAATTATGTAGTACGGTTGAAAGAACAGTAGAAGTTCTTCGTGAAAGACGTAGCTTAAAAGCGATTGAAACGTTGACTCAAGCCGAATATTTAGTTCGATATGCCAAAGCTATGCATAACGCGTCATACGCAGAAAATACAGAACTGACTTGTGTACCAATTGGAATAGACAGTTTTACAACACCTTCGCTAGCAGTGATATCAGCATTAGAAAACCATATTTTAGATTATGATAAGTTCAAGCCCTCCTTATCCCCATCACTCACACCCTCTTAGTTTGTTATTTTCTCTTTACAGTGTTAGCCCTCTTGAATAAGATAGTAAATAAACAAACAAACCTACATTGTAGTATGACATATTACATTTAAAAATAAAAGTCAGACAGGGTATTATTCCTTTCCCTTACAAATTAAGGGCCGTTTATTATCTCTCGTCCCATCATGGTATACAGTTTTTACACTTCAAATTCAGACGATGTTAGTTTTTTTTTGGACGAATTAAAATTAATTTTTAGACTTTTAGCTTACCATTTTGGATGAAGTATAAAAGGAAATACAGACAAGATCAAATTAGATTTCGAACAAACCCCTCTAATTCTATATATATGCTTACCTGTAAATATCTAAATTCCAAAGGAAAACCGTGTACGAGACGGCGATGTATTGATTAGCTAGAATGCTAATTATTTCTTGAAAATTTTCTAGGGCGACCGCGGCCTCCAATTTCGTTTTTGGAAATTTCGAAAATATTTTTTGATGCGTTCACATCACGTTGCCACATCATTCCGCAACTTGTGCAAGCGAGAACACTGTGCAACTCAAGAAAAGCATCAGTAAGAGCCATTTGTTTGCATGAATGACATGTCTATAATAATAAAATTGCGGTGTTAGCTACTGTGTGCAATGACAAAGATCAAAATAATACCTTTGAAGTACGGAATTCATCTACGTACACAAGTAGCAGCTCACCAGATCTTTGTCTCAACTTCAATTGGCAATATAGTACACCAGTAACACCAGTTCTGAGACCACGAAAGCTAACTGCGTCTTTCCCAAGCATGCCATTTCCAAATGCTACTATAGGCAATCTATCTTTTTGGTAGTGGAATTTTTCTGCTTTCCACCACTTCTTCTTATCAACCTCTCTAAATTAATACAATAAGTGAGTATAATAATAACTATTTCGTCGGTTTGTTAGTAGTGACCTTTTTCTTTCCATTGCCTTTTTTTTCTTTGTCTTGTCCTTTCTTTTTCTTTCTTCTTTGCTTCCTTTTTTTTTTCTTTCTATTCTTCTTTGTATTCCTTCTTCTGGACTTATTATACTTTTTTCCACCATTGACTAAAATATTTACCATTTCTTGCCTTGCTCTTTGTACACCTTGATATAAATGGAAACGCTTTTCAGCTGTCAATGGACTGTAATAGTTTAAAATTTGTTGAAGGTGTGATATGATATTGATCGGAATGTAGTATTATATAATAGTTAACGAATACTTGAGCGCGAATCATAATATTACGAACTTGATCTGATACGGTTTGTATCTTATTTAGGAGCGTAGATCTGTATTCTTGTCTAAGAATAGTAGAAAGTTTTATCTTTCTCGTTACCGATTCATTTTCACCAAGAAGGCCATAAACATCTTGTGCTTTGGTTAGTTTGTGGTTTGCACAAAGGTTGGATCTTGCACTGTTGTTTCCCTCTTGGTGACAGCTGGTACACACTGGGTTGCTGGTACTTGCTTCTTGATCAATATTATATCTACTCGCATTATATTTCTGCTGCTTTACTTTCTCTTTTTCTTGTTGATTTGTTGACTTGCGTTTTGTCCCAACTATAAGAGGTAGAAGTTTAAATTATTACCATAATATACGATAAGCTTGCTTACCAGAAGTAGCTGGTGAATCATATTTTTCACATTGATAACTATTCTTTGTACGATGGCCGCGTCCATTACAGTCCTTGCATTTTATTTCAGCTACAACCAAGTTAGCAAACCTTACAGTGGATTCATTTGAAATTCTTACCTTGCTCTTTAATCTCTTTCTGTCTTTCTGCAACCTTCTTAAGTATATCGTGAATTTTTTGCTTGAACATTTATTTCTTGAAGAGAAAGTAACAAATAAATATATCAGACAACATCTTATATGAAG
>JNEK01001361.1:0-17109 GCA_000697295.1 Mucor indicus B7402 | reverse complement strand
AAAAAAAAAACCCCCCCCAAAAAAAAAAAAAAAAAAAAAAATCATAGAAGTGTATACCAAGGAGTGATGTGTTTTCCACCATATCCGGGAACATCGTCCAATAATTGAGAAGACCATGTTGAAAACCCAAGAATAGGCTTTCTTGCATATTCCGGTACACTAATATAATGTTTATTTTGAATGTTGTCAATTTGGGTAAAAAGTATTGATTTCATTCTTTACTCGTCAATAGTAGAAGATTTACTGCTGGTATTACTTCCAGTTGATGCGGAATTACTGCTTCTACTTTTTCTCAAAGGCACAATATGATGATATTTCATTGTTTTGAAGAAAGAAGGAAGAAGAAAGAAAAAGGCAATTTGAAATTTAACATTTTTAGGCTGCTACAAGTCACGTGAAATAATATTCAAAGACATCTCCCCCCACACAAATAATATAAACATTTATGATGGCAGCGTGCATTTAGGTATCACAAATTCCACTTGGCAGGAAAAGTGTACAATTTCGTTTTCTGCACTACTTTAAGATAACTGAAAAGCGCGTTTTGGAAACAAATAGATATCTAATGATTTTAGAATCTCAGTTAATTTTGTCATATCTATTTTACTTTTAAGGCCAAAAAAAAAAAAGCGGTAGTATAATAAGAATATACATGTTGGCGTTTGTCTTTACATTTTAAGCTTTATTTTTCTTGAGTTTCTTTTAATGCATGTTTCTACATGTCGGATATAAATTTAGCTACAGTAACCAAAAAGAAAAGCTTAGCATGTTTCAATAGCACACTATATTATTATTATAGAACTTACCATATCTCACATCCCAGCTATTCAATATCTTACGATGATACGCTTCTTCACTTGTTAATCCTGGAGTACCGTATGTCATAGGAGACAGATACAAGTAAACCATAAACTGCAAACTAATCAAAATAATAGCAGCAACATAGCTCTTGATTGTTGTCCTTGATTTAGTCAAGTTGTAGTGTTTCGACTTGTTCAATGAAATAGGTGAATTCACGCCTTTAACAAACAAGAATTCAAATACAGAGCCAATTAGGAGATAATTACATGCCATTGCTGGTAAATAGTGATGTAGGTACAGTGTTCTCCCCATAGCATAGAATGGTACATAATGTGTAATCCAGAGTAATAAGAAAAAACCCCCAGTTCTATTGAATCTGTTTCGAGTAGCTATCATAGATAACACATTCAATACATTGACACTTCTATACACTTGAATCTATACTAACCTTCACTAGTTATAAATATCTTTCGTTTTAAAAGAGCCTTATCAACTATACTGATGCCTGCAAACAGGAATAGGCACAATGAACCAGTCCACCACCCTACTACGTTACCTGTCATATAGATTTGCTCCTTCTTCTCATTGTTAGACCAATAAGAGATACCCCGCAACATAAGTGGCCAACTATGTGGTCGTGATTGATATGGATGTTTCGTACTCAACTTGTTGTTTTGCTCCAGCATCTTGAGTTGTAATTCCACAAACTTTTCAAAAAACTTCATTTTTTCAATCTTTCTATCCTTGTACTTTTCCAAGTTGACTTCGGTAGCTATGTTTTGATAAATCAGTGCCTATATGCTTGTCTTTATATTGTAGAATTACCATTGATCCCCAGAATGTCTGTAGCTATCCAGTAGTTGGTAAAATGCTTGTTATCTTTGTTTCCATTAACTTCAAGGTGCTTGTATCCCCATGCAGGTAACTTTTTACTGTTGCACCACATGGCTACGTTGGTTTTTAAATGAACAAGTCTTACAGAGTTCATTAAGGTGGTCCAATTTTTGCTTGTGCGATCCTTATCAATCAATACTCGGAATAAGGTCTCATTGAAACGGTTATTATTGTCAGTAAGTGTAAATTCTTGGTTCATGGGTATTAATGGTGCAGCAACATCGTGTGTCAGTAAACGAAGGCCAGTCTCCACATGCACAAGTTGTATTACATCGTTGTTTTTCACAGGTGTATATGTATTGTTTACCTCCCAATACGCGGGGACAATACGCCAGTAACTCGCTTCTTCTGCCTTTTTTGTACCAGTCACCTGCAATCCTTTAGAACTACGCCTGCCATCCTCATAAGATGTGGGGTATCTTAAATCGCCACTTCCATGTAAATAACCGCCCGTATCTTTATGCTGAAGTCGAATGGATTGGTTATACATAATATCTTTTACAAAATCATATTAGATGAAAGTAGTTGGAATCGTTTTTATAATACTCACCGAGAGAATTCAATCCAATTTGGCTATTTTCCAATGTGTCTTGAAATCGGTTTGACATCAAGTGGTTTCCGGGCCCAGAATAAATCAAAATTGAAAAATGAACGTAGAACCAAAACAGATAAACAGCTATAGGCACTAAAAGAAGACCAAGCACGTGTGCAAAAAAGTATTGCCCCATTTTTTTCTATCATGGTATCAGTACAGCGATACATAAAAAACGAAAGGCTTACACTAGACCAACCATGCTTCTCCAAGTCAAGCAAGTCCCACATATCTTTTGTAACGAGGGCTCCAATAGCAAAAAACAAAAACAATCCAACCATCTTCACACTGATGTATACATAGTTGGATATTTGTATGTGTATATTTTCATTTAATTACCTTAACGTTAATGACATACAAACACCTGTAGCAATCAACCATCCCCACCAAGCCTTTGAGAAAGGTCTACATCAAATAAATGTTAACTATTTTATGCGCGCAAGTATAATAGCATTACTTACGCGTGTCTTAATTTACGGAACCGAATATACGAATAAATCGCTGTCAGCATGTAAAAGATCAATATGCTATCTAGCAAAATAAGTCTATTTTGAGCAATAAAACCATTATCGAGAGCATATAACGTAGCAACCGTGAAGCACGTCAGTACCGAATATCCGGATTGTTTCAAGATATGATAGGCGAGTCCGACCGACAAAACGTTCAAGAACGCAGGGAATGCACGAAGTACAATATAGGGAACTTGATGTTTTGCGTAACTTTCGCCGATATTACTAAATTGATAAACACCATTGAAGCCAATCATGTAGCCCACTGCAGCGAGCATGAGTTTTGCAAGTGGAGGATGGACGTCAAAGAAATAAGTGCGCTGTAAGTAAAATCCAGCGAATTTACCAAAATGCACCTCATCAAATCTGTATATATTGTGTCAGCAATAGAGAAAAAAAAAAAAAAAAAGAAGGGTTGCACTTACACTACTTGGGCAGGATACCAAATTTTGTAAAAAATGGTAAAGATAGACATGGCAGAGATAGTTGTAAAAGCGAGCTTATGCTTAGTTTCGTCATTATCAGTAAATGGGGCTTTGGTATGTGCCTTTTGCTTTTTAGTGAGGTTGAGTTAGTATTATAAGATCTTTGTAGAGTAAAACTATATACCTTTTTCAAGTCATCTATATCATCATTGATGTAATTTGTTTCTTGTATTGGCTCTATCGCTGCAACATTTCTTTTGCGTACCTCAGTTAGGTAATCCGTATTGAAAGGGCCCATTGTGTCAAGTCAAAAAAAAAAAAAAAAAAAAAAAAAAAAAACGAGGTATATAGCGCAGGCTCTTTATAAAGAAGTAAATTGCATATTTACATATTTAAATATCGCCTTTTTTAATTCATCGTTTCAAACCCTAAACCTTAATTGGAGTCTAATGTTGTCGATTTATCGTTTGAATGATGGTTCTCTTGTAGTAAACTGGCACGTTATTTATAGGAGAGTAATTGATTGTATTATAAGACTTTATAAAACAAAGAGGATTTAACAATTAAAACCGTCCCTTCTAGATAATACGTAAAACTATTTAGACGTAAAAATTGACATACCTGTACTTTTTGAGCTAGTGATGATTGTGTTTCCTTATAGTGTTGGCGAGAACAATGCTTTATTATATCAATCAATGACACTATTCCATAGTTCCTTGCCTGATTGGCGATGTTTGTTGAAAGATTTTACTGTACACTCAAGCCCACTTGTATAGTTTAGCATAAACAAACGAAAGAGATGGTCAAGAAAAGTTGTACATGATGTTATTTGGCTCTCAAAGGTAGCCATACCACTAAGCTATCACAATCATAGGTGAAATACAAATGCTCATTGTTCATTTATATCAAACAAAAGGCATTCTAAAGCAACGAGTAGCTTAGAACATTGGTAACAATAAAAAGCTGAATATTGTTTATTTTTGGCGTCTTTATGTCTTCTATTTCTCAAAAACTCAAAAGCAATGTCTCCCACAAACAATATTTGCAATCAAAAGCTCTTTTATGCATTCAAATATCAGTAAATCCAGAAGAAGGATGTTCTAAAAGAAAGAAGTCTATCATTTACAGACCTTGTTATAGTGAAAATCCAAATGAATAAAAATTTTTTGAGTGTAAAAATTTCTTTTTATTTTAATTTTTTTTTTTGTTTTCGTTGCTGCTACAGAAATATGGATAACGAACCCTCACAAATTTCAAAATTAACAGCTAAACCTCGTGTCCATTTTGGTTCTCTAGAAGGACAAGAGTCTGTTAAAAGGATCAAGCTAGACGAGAGTGCCGCTTCTACACCCACTTCAGGCGGCATTGATCTGGATGATTTAGGTAAAGATTGAAGCACAACATAGGTCAACCATGGACTAACAAACGCTCTTATAGAAACCAGAGAAGCTGTTTATTCAGTCAAATCAGGAGAAGCAGATCAACAAGTCTTGGAAGAATTTGAAAGACGAAAGCGAGCTTATCAACTAGCTGTACCAACAGACGACAAACGTGTTCGACAAAGACTTCGAGACATTGGAGAACCACAATGTCTATTTGGTGAAGGCGTAAAAGAAATCCTCACAAGAAAAGTAAAAACAGCACACTAATTCTCACATTGTAGCCTGCCGATAGACGCGATCGTTTAAGATACTTGCTTTCAAAATTCCAAGGAAAAGACGTTGAAAGTGAAGAATCGAGTGGAGAAGAAGAAGACGACGATGAGGAATTCTTTACACCTGGATCTGAAGAACTTTTAAAAGCAAGACAATGGATGACAAAGTACTCAATACCAAGGTGAGGCAACCTGAAAAAAGAAATAAATTGAATTGAGACTAACTCTTTTGTTTTACAGAGCCAAGCAAAGAAATGAAAGACAAAAAGAAGAATCGACTATCCCATTACCATTGTTAAAAGCACATCGCAAAGAAATGCATACAAAACTCAAAGCATATACCAACTGGTCTTCGCAAATTGCTGACGATCGTCCGATTGCCCAATGCTCCTTTAGTCCTGACTCCAAACTGTTGGTGACAGGCGCATGGTCAGGGCTTTGCAAATTATGGTCTATACCTGACTGCGAACATATTATGACATTCAAGGGTCATAACGATAAAATAGGAGGTTGCGTGTTCCATCCTGAAGCTACCATCAGCCAAGAAAAATCTGCACTCAACTTGGCTACAAGTGGCGCTGATGAATTAATTCAATTATGGAGTCTTGACAAGTAAAAAAAAAAAAAAAAAAAAAAAAGGAGGATGTTGACACATGGTTAACTGTTTGAAATAGAGAAACGCCTTTAGAGACATTAAGAGGTCATGTAAGACGTGTTGCTCGTATCAACTTCCACCCTTCTGGTAGGTATTTGGGTAGTGCCAGTTTTGATGGTACTTGGCGTTTATGGGATGTAAACACGGCACAAGAACTATTGCTGCAAGAAGGTCACTCTAAAGAAGTATATGCCATTTCTTTCCAATGTGATGGTAGCTTAGTGGCCACAGGGTAAATAAGATACAACACAAATAGCTTGGGTTTTCTAAACAGTGATAATAATAATAGTGGTTTGGATGCAATTGGGAGAGTATGGGATACTAGAACTGGTAGATCTTCAATGACACTTGAAGGACATATGAAAGATATCATTGGCTTAGATTGGTCACCTAATGGATATCACTTAGCATCAGCTAGTGCCGATAATAGTGTCAAAATTTGGGATATTCGTACTCTACGTAACTTGTATACAGTTTCAGCGCATACATCTTTAGTTTCCGATATAAAATATAGTAGAGGTGTACCAGGTGTAAATAACAACAGTGCATCTGATCCACAAAATATTGCAGGCTTGTACCTGACAACTTCAGGCTATGATGGCTGTGTAAAGATATGGTCAGGAGATGATTTCAAGTTGATTAAGAGCTTAGATGGACATGAAGGCAAAGTGATGGGTGTGGATATTTCCAATGGTAAACCTCAACACCATTCAAAACTTAATTTTTACTTACTAGTGTTTTTATTTAGACAATAGATTTATTGCGTCCTCAGGCTATGACAGAACATTCAAGTTATGGGCTGACGAGAACCTTATTGTATAAAATAATAAAAATGGACAAATAATGTGACGACTTTCATCAAATTGTAGTAGTCACACCAGTAAACTCTTTCCAAAAAAAAAAAAAAAGCTTTTTTTTTTTTTTTATAACCTGTGTCTTTTTTTTTATATTTTTCTCGAGATTTTGAACATGTCTACATACGAGAAGAAAGCTTCTAATCGTAAAGGTAATAGTGCCAAGAAAGGTCAAGCTCATCAAAACACAACGGCATGGAAGGCAAATAAGAATTCGAAGAAGACTCGACAGATCAACGCATTACCAGTCTATGGTCTTTGTCAACGTTGTACCGATGTTATTTTATGGCGTAAAAAATACAAGAAATATAAGCCTTTAACAACTGCAAAGAAATGGTAAATTAATTGTTTGAGGGAGGGACTCATACTGAATGTTTCGTAGTACTTCTTGTGAGCAAAAAAAGATTAAAGAAGCCTATCATGTTCTCTGTGATGATTGTGCCCGTGCAAAGGAAGTCTGTGCTAAATGTTTAGAATCTAAGGAAATCATTACTAGGTATAGTAGAATGCACGCGTGTGCAAGAAGACAATGGGATTGATGTATATTTATAGTAAGGATGAAATTAAGACGACTGCTGATGAAATTAAGGAAGAGCAAGAGTTAGAACGTATGCTAAATCGTATGACGCTTCGTCAAAAGAGAAGCTACTTGCGTAAATTAGAAAGAGGAGACGATGTATCTGAAATTACTGCCAAGGCCGACGAGAGCGACTTTGATTTTAGCGACAGTGACTTTGATGAGGAAGAAGACGAAGAAGAAGACGAAGAAGAAGATGAGGAAGAGGAAAAGAAATAATGATATTTTGTCTCTTTTTCTTTGAATACCCTTTTCCACTTTTTAAAATAAAACCATTAGAGAAGCACTGTGTAGAAACGTCTTTTATATATGTATATATTGTACATCTTATTAAATAAGAAGTTTGAAAGGATATCCTCCATTTTTGATTCTGAAGAGAGCCAACAATGCACTGAAAATTAATACGAGACATGCCATCCAGGTATAGACTGCAAATCTTTGACGTGAGATATCTTCAATTTCAGGGATGGTCTTGATCAAGGCAACAAGAGAGAAGGCAAGAATACCATCTATTCGCAAAAGATCAATACCTTTTGTTCCTTATCACATGCATAGATACTTACAAATGCCAGCAACAATTTGAGGTTCAACACCAAACTGAGAAGAGAAACTAATGCAGATGTCAGATTATTTTTCAGGTACATGCTTTTTTTTTTTACCCAGCTGCGATATAGTTGACTTCACCATTTTTACCAGGCATAACAAAAGGAGGGGTACGAATACGATTCCACATGTATCCTGAAGTAAATGTCAAAATGAAGAGAATGGAGATAATAGCCCAGGTGTTTTTATGGTTGATGATAAAACTGAAATGTTGATAGGCAATTTTGAGAATAGCAGCTGCACCAATAGCTAAGAAGAGCTTGATACCGAGCTTCATGTAATCCACAGGACGTGTTACATTCACTTTATGGCCTGATTCTCTCGTCATAAATTCTGCGAAACTTTCAGCAGTAAATCCACTACAAAAAAAAACAAAATAATTATTTTTTTCATTCCATGTCCAATTGAATTTTGAGTTTTTACTGTTTGGAAATTTCGTATTTGGTAAAGTCTTTATGTTCGCCAGCTTTTTGAGGAGGGAAATAATAAACGTTAGGAACAGACATGATTTGAAGCTAAGTATTTTTCTAATTTGAGTACTTGACTAAAAAAAAAAAAAAAATAGTGATTCGCTTATACTTTTTGGAAAATAGCTTGGCCATCGTTGAAATCTAAATGACCAAAAAAGAGTTCTTCATTATCTTTGGTCTTTTGAAAACCTTGCGCTACTAAAGCATATTCAGGATCAAATTCACTGTTTAAAAAAAAAAAACGCGTTTAACGTCATCTTTTCTCGTTATTGGGTTTATCTACATTACCGACAGGGTGTACATCCAAACTGAGATCCGAGAGCTGTCAATAAAACGACAATACCGTAATTACGCTTGCCTTCTGTAAATCTTTCATAGGTGTTGGAGTTTAACTTGACAAGACCATTGCCTTCTTTAGCAAGCGAAATGAGCTTTTCTTTTTTAGAGTCAACTTGTGCCAAACAAGCGACAATCAGCAAACATAAACCGAAAAGAAGCGTGATTGGTGTTTTCATGTTTTCTGTGTAAAGAGAGAAAGATGCAAATTTAGGTGGTACTCTTTTTAATAAATTTGTTTGCAAGCTCTCATTGGCTCACTGTTGTTTAAAATTAAATCAGCATCACTTTGCCAAGGTTGTATACTTGCTTCGTTCTTTTTTTCTTTTTTGGGAGAAATAGTATGCGAAAACGCGACAGAAACAAGCTTTCATTAAGCTCAAAAGCAATATGGTTTGCCGCCTTACTGAGTGAGTGTTAAAATTTGCCATATACACTGTTGCATTAACTGATAAGCAGAGTGGAGGCACAAAGCAACAAAGGTCTCTCAGAATGTTTGTAGGCATTTTTATGATGATCTAAGCAGCAGAAAACTCCTTGGGACTGTAAATAGAAGATGAAATAGAAGTATCCTTGCTAAGTGGTCAAGAGGTATTATTTTTGAGCGAAAGTCTATTTTGGAATTGATGAGTATATAAGCAAAACTGATTGGGCAAGCTCAAAAAAGAATTATTCGTAACCTCTCACTTAAAAAGTTAAGCGGATTTATGTAACTGGAAGGGGCCGCATTATCAGCGCTTTTCATGAACTATTTGGTAAGTTTTTGTAGGACAGATTTTCATAAAAACTCAAATGTCACAGTTCACAAGAAAATGCTACCGTCTTATCACATGCTATTGAAGAGGGGGGGGGGTATTATTTTTTATTTATATATATGTACATTATGCAGAAGAGTTTCTACTAGGAGATCGCATCAAAGGTAGGCGTTTGCGAGACAATTCAACAACAATACGTTTACGACGCGAATTTTCACGACATTCTTCACCACAAAACCAAGGCTCATTGGAATTCACTGTAGCTTCATCGATTTCTTGAGGACAGCAATTTTGATGATAGGACTTGGGACATCCTTCACAACGTACAAGTACATTGCCTTCCCAAGATTCTTTATGTTGACATCCAGAACAGAATAACTGAAGTACAGGTCGCTCACGGTCGTGAATTGATTCTTTTGTAAATCCGGTTAAATCAAGACGCGGTAATTTACAGGCGAAACCGTATCCTTTATAATCACAACCATGTTTGCTTTTTTTTAAAAAAAAAAAAAGAAATCATGTTAGCATCTTTATAAATACTTGTAATACAAAGTAACTTACTTGCAGAGGGTTCTTTTTCCCCAAGGACCAGGACGCCAGTTGACGCCTTCAGTTGTTCCACAGTAACGACACCAATCAATATTGGCTTTTGTCAATTTTTGATAAATGGTGGGGTAAGCTGTAGGACGCGGGGCAGCTTTTGGGAGATGCTCATGAGACTCTTGAACAGTAGGTTCTGGTAGCTTCTTGTGTATCTTGGGAACGTATTCTTCTTCTTCCTCCTCTTCCTCTTCTTCTTCACTTTCCCAAAAGTCCGAATCAATACTTGAAGAAAGAGCGCTGTTATAAACAAAATGTTAGACTCCATGTCTTTTAATAAAGCCTTTTTTTTTTACCTTGGCAATTGATCGAAATAATCAATAGGAGGGGTAACGGGACGTTGTTTCTTTTTGATAGATTGAATTTCTGAAGAGGGACATTGACGCTTTAATGAGACGTTATCAGCAGGAGGAGTAGGTAAATCATGCTTTATGTCAAAGCTTGTCAAGGTAGATAAATTCAAAGTAGTAGTTGGCTTCTTTTTTTCAAAACAAGAAAGATCGAGACCAAACAAGTTTTCTTCAAATAAGGGCGTTTCAAAAGGTTCATCTAACGAACAACTACTGGTAGAAGAGAGTGAAGGAGACATTTCACGAACAGAAGGTACCGTGACAGCAGGAGAGAAAAAGACGTCTTTTACAAGGTCTTTTTGGAAACCAGGTTCTGTAGTGTCAAAAGTGATAGTGGCATTTTCCAAGGTTTGATGAATTATAGTTGTATTGGTGTTGTTAATAGTAGTAGCAGGAGGTTGTTGAGGAGGGAGTGTATTCTTTATAGTTAGTTAGTACAAAAGAAATGAGAGATTGTCAATTTACTTACAATTCTATTATTGTAATAGTAGTTATGTTGATGATTGCGTGGTTGATAGTTGGGTGATGACATGGAAGGAACAACAATAGGGGTGAGTTCAGTGGAGAGGAATGGAGATTGACGGATAGGTGTAGAAGGAATTCTATGATAAGCGGGGCGGTAAATAGAGTGTTGTTGATTAGTAGGAGGGTGATAGGGCTTGATGAGTCTTGTATTGTAATTCATTATGATAGATTTATTTTAAAAAGAGAGTATAACATGAATGAAGAATAGCAAGAAAAAAACGTGAAAAAAGTGGGAAATTTATAGATAAAAAGATTGAGTGTACAAATGTGTACTACAGCAAAGTTTAATTTAGGGAACCATTGTTTAGCACTGATTGATTAGCTAAAACTAATTTATAGAACGTGCGACTCAAGTAGGTTCTTGCACCATCTAATTTGTCAGTGCACAAGACTCTTCTCCGACTTAAAATAGGTTTAAATATAACTTTTATATTTTCCCAAAAGAACGGACCATGTAAAAAAAAAAAAAAAAAAGCAACACTTTTCGAGAAATTGCCCATTAATACAGCAGAACTAAACTTCAAGTAATTTCGCCTATTTTAAAATGACTATCTTGCGCTTACTGATAGCGGCTAAAATATATTCACTTGTTTAATAAGGCAAAACGTACCTGATTCTTACTTTAATCATTTTGGCAAAGCTATCTCGTGACCTGCAGAATAAGAGCAAGTAACACAGAGACTTTTTTTTTCTCAAATAATTAAAAGGGTGTCCCTTTTTTGATTGTTATTTCCCTATTTGAACACTAGTCCAAAAACAATAATAATAATAATAATAAAAAAAAAAAAAAAGCAGGCGACCCTCTTCGATTGAAATAGCTAACAAAGCGTTGGTTATCTTTTGAACAAATGATAATTAATAACAAAACAGTTTGTTCCAGATACATATCTAGAATTTACTTTGATTGGTTGAAACTTTATTTTTTTGATTCGCTCTTGTAAGTTAACAAATCATATCATCCCTTCTTATTTGTTACAAAACTTTACCCTAAACAGTGGAATTTCGCGTGTGTTCAGTCCAAATAGTAGTAGTTACTCTATTTTCCAAAAGCGTTATAGCTTAATTCACGAAGCAGAATATTTTAAAGAATAAGACTTTGTTTCAACAATGGTCCAGCGAAAAGTATAGCAGTAACATAGAGTAAAATATAAAGTAAAAGACATCTTTCTAGCTAAAATAGACAAATAAGCAACAATTATTTGAAATGACCAATCGGGAATAAACCAAGAAACAACCTTCTCGATTATACCTTAGTCTCAAAAAGAGCCTCAGCTCCAATAGTACAAGTGCCAATGATGCCCTTGCTTTCAACCGCTCAAAGTATACAGGGGATAACACAAACAACTTATAGATTGCGCAATATTTTAGCTGTAGTTAGTGAGCTTGTGGATCGTCAAGAATGTAGTATAGAATATTCGAAACTTCAAGGCAGGCTTATCCTGTTGATATAACTCGTATTCGATTTTTAATGCTTTATAATTGGAAAGAGTCGAGCCCTCCTACGTACGGCTTAGTCTTCCTCAATTCATTGGTGATGATGGTGACATTCAATACGTAATAGCACATCTAGAAAATAAGTGATATGTTTGAATTACGCATCATTTAAAAGAGCAATAGATAAACTATTTGCGAGAGAAGACAATTACAGTCACTACTCTCTCCCTTCATGCACATATACTTGCATATCGACAAAAAAAAAAAAAAAAAAAAAAAAAATAATGAAGCATGACATCCAGAAATGCATTTAATTCGTCTCGTTAGGTTTATAAATCTTCTTCTTAATCGCCAGACTTTAAGGTTTTTAACTAACACCCTTTGCCTGGACCCTTATAGTATTAAACTGGTTTGTTAGAAGACCCTTTAAAGCTAAGTAATAGATAGCATACAACTCAGTCTATGTTTCTGTTTTCAAAATTTACGATTGTCAACAGTAAGGCTAATTACCTGTATATACATATCAATAGTTTTCTTGTTTACTTTAAAATTGAACTCAGCCTGTGATACAAAGTTTAAATGATACACCATAGAAGAAAATCCCAAATCAAATCAGTTTCTTTAATTGTGAGAAATTTTTGATAAAAAAAAAAAAAAAAAAAAGGTACAACCCCGCCTATCAATTATAAGCATAAATTCTGCGTATCATTGTATATCGAAAGAAGCGTTATTAATTAAAAAAGCTCAGTAAAAAAACAAGTGTGGATATTTTCTGCCTGCGAGAAATTTGAGGTAACGTGTGAGAATATCACACTATGACTGGGAGAAAGGTAAAAAAAAATTCAGTTTTTTTTTTTTTTTTATACATGTTACCTTTTTTTGTAAGGTTGTAGATATTTGTCTAACATATTCAAATTAGAACATCAACGTTCTTTATTAATGGCCGTGTTAAGAATATACCCCGGCTATCATTAGCTTTCTAGCAATAGTTTTTGAATGCTCAGACCATATTGTACGTTATTTAAGATCGTTCTCAAGATTGCCTTTTTCGCCGTAATAAAAACCCTACAGCAAGTATGTAGCGTATTTCATCAAATGCCAATATACTTTCCAAGAAATGCTTATCATGAACTTCAAGTAGCCTAGGTTCATCAGTAAGCTGTATAGATATTTTTGTGTCCACGTAATATTACAAGGTACAGGTTGTTACGTCGTACCTGTTTGTGATACATGTTATGTGAATCGCTGTGTACATCTCAAAATCACTATCAAATATGATGGCAGTGTTATCTATACAATTATAGAGCGATAATAAAGCGAAGAGAATAGGGGAGAGTCACGATTAAAAATTGTATCTGTGTACAGTTGTTATATGCACTAATAGTCGCTATTTGATAATATGAAATAAATTAAGCTTTCAATGTTTACATATAAGATCGACCAAATAAATATACTGTGGGGGTATAAACATTTTTAAAATGTAAACAAAGGGGGTATGAAGAGAGTGAATAATGTAACGCAAGCACTTGCTTCCTTACAGATCAAATTTAAATGTATTTTAAGCTAGGATTTGAAAATGTAAGGACTCAACGGCCACAAAAAATGCACTGATCTATAAAAAAGAAGAATTCCACGAGTGCTTTAAATAAATACCTCTTCTTGTTTGAATAAACAGCCTCGAACAAACTATAACGGTATCCTGTGCATTCCTCATCAAATAAATAAAAGCCACTTCCTCACTCCATCTACAATCTTTTTATTATCTCTATTTAGCACCTCAGTCTCTGCTGTTTACTTGCTAATAACTATTTATTTACCATAAAGTAGCGCAAATCATAAAGCGTTACCCAGCTTTTGTTTAGCTCAGCTTCCCCGGCGATTTAAACTTTAGGAACATTTGTTTTCTGCACTAATCTGGTTCGGGCAATGCACGTTGTTCTATCATCGAACGTTTTAGAATCTTTGTATTTGGTAGTCTTCATTTCCGCCAAAGGTATTTCAAAATATATAGTAGCTGTCGTTTTTAAAGTACGGCGCAGTACATAACCAAAAGGCTACTGACTATGTACTACTTGTCAGCTGGCAAAAAGCTTAATTTTTTTTTTTTTTTGTTTTACTTCGCGGTAATAGGGGTATCATCTCTTTCCATCTAAATAGTGTTACTATTGAATTTCTTTTCATAGACTACACTTTTGATGTGTTTTTGGTAAATAAGCCTCAGTCCAATGTAAATACTATTAAATAAAATCAAAATGAAATGTACGCGATTCTGCTTTCTGGTTCACTGTCATCAAAAAATGGTCATATATATTGTTTACCATGTTGTATATCAATCAGTCTAAAGTCGCGTACAATCACAGAGTTTAGTATGTAAATGCCTTGGGGTATTGGCTCTTGAGGAGTAGCCCTTCCCTATTACTATTTCTGATATAGGAAGACTATGCGTACCAAACTGGTGGATATATATATGTACTAACACTATGCAGTAGGCATTTCAACAAGTTAGCTTTATATCAAAAAATGCTGCCAGCATATAGAGGGATCAAATTGATTAGTAATTTATATGATTACCTCAGTGTGAAGGCGTATTTTGATTTACCTATCAAAGATCGAAAGCAAAACGCTGATTCAGGGCACAAAAATATATAATTTTGACTCACTTTTTTTAATGTTTTCATCTTAGTACATTGCTACAATTTTTACTTGATGCTCTTCAATCATAACATCACAACCTAACCCACTTTTATTGATAACAACTCTTAAATATGTTGTCGCTTGATGGGGGGGGGACTTTAATAGAGTACATTTAGATGATAACAATTCAAAACACTACTTTAGTTTTGATGCGTAATCTTGTGGTTAGATGCAAATACTACAAATTGATTCAACAAATCGTTCAACTTGATCGCCATTGATTCATTTGAAAGCCTAGAAAGTTTTTCTGTACTCTATATGTAGTAAGAAAATCTGGGTACAATTTTAACTTGAACTGTTAAATATAACGTTGGTTTTTTTCTAGAAAATTGTCACTATCAAATAAAGTAGATGGTGTTGCAGCTAAGAAGCGAGTGGCTTGCCAAACAAAGAATAGAGAACGACAGATACTAAAGATTAACAGTATCCGATTTTTAATAAACATACAGAAGGTAAAACATATTGATTGTATAAAGTGAAGGAAAGTTTATTAAGATATATTAATACAGTAGTAATACAGTTGCTTTAAGCAGCATTGGGATCACTAAGATCACAGGCGTGAGGGTGCTTAGCACAATACTTGGGTTGAACGGGCTCAGCATCAATACCACGAGATTGCAAACGGTAAACCCAGTCATAGAAACGTTCAGAAACATCCTTGACAGTACGTCTCTTACCCTTCTTGTCATAAGAACCAGACCAGTAAATTTCAGCAGCAGCAGAGGAACGAGGCCAGAGACGACCGTCAATGACGGTAGGACCAGTTTGTTCTGCCCACATAGCAACTTCACCACCAAGAACCTTACCCTTATGAGATTTTTCAATACCATAAGTTAAATCGTAACTGTAGATACGTTGCCAGGTCTTGAAAGGTGCACACCAAGAACCACCAACACCACCATAGTTGAAGGTATCAGCAGCAGTTTCAGTTTGAGTAGGGCTAATATAACGATCGTCGTTACCAACCCAACCTACAGTAAAAAGAGTCAGTATTTTTCAAAAGTACCCAAAAAAAAAAAAAAAAAAACAAATAAATATTTACCTCCGTGACCACAATCAAGATAGAAGTAATCATAATTGGAAACAATGACATCGTGACCAATAGAAGTGTAATTAGCAGGAGGAGCAAGCCATGATTGAACAACAGTGTTTTTGGGATAACTTCCACCATCTTTGATAGGATCTTCCCAGATGATGGGTCTCTTCTTGGTATTTTTGTTGACATAATCCAACACCTTATTTGTCCATTCAAACCATACTTCCTTAGTAGTCATGTTGTGCTTCTTGGTGTATTCTTTGATACCAGCATCGAGGTCCCAACAAGCAGTGTTGATTTCATCACCACCAGTGTGATAGAAAGAATCAGGGAAAGTGACAGAAGCCTCCTTAATAATATCTTTGACAAGGTTCAAAGCCTTATTGCTGAGAGGATTCAATTGACCAGCAGGAGGTTCAGCAGCATATGCAGCCCAGAATTCATCAGTACAAAGCAAGTAATCGGGATGGGATTCTTGAATAGAAGCAGTATGAGCGGGCATATCAATTTCCAAGATGACACGAACACCACGTTCTTCGGCATATTTGAGAATAGTCTTGACGTCAGAAGGACTGTAAGTTTCTTTAGGAGAATAAGCACCTTTCTGGGAGAGTTCAGGATGGGACTTGAAATAAAGAGGCCATGATTGTGAGTCAGTAGCATGCCAGTGTAAAACATTCATTTTGTTGTAAGCTTGAGCTTCAATGACACGTAAGATATCCTTGACAGGGTAGTAGTTGCGAGAAGTATCCAAAAGAATACCACGGTGAGGGTAAGAGGGACTATCCTTGATGGTGGCGGTATGAGCAACAAGTTTATTGCCCTTACTACCAGATTCAACAAGTTGAGAGAAGGTTTCCAAAGCACGGAGAGCACCTACCCAAGTAGGAGCCTTCAAGGTAGCATAGCCACCATTTTTTGGAACAGTCAATGTGTAAGATTCATCAACACCATAGTCCAACTTGGCCTTGTTGTCCTTAACATCAAATCGAATACCCTTGAGTTCTTGATTTGTAGCTTTAACAGTAGTTTTGTCAGTAGAAACTTGAACAGGAACCCATTGTTCACTCTTGATGAGTTTCAAGTAACGGTCAGCAGCTTTCTTGACATGGTCGTTTTTAATATTTTCGAAACGGAATTTACTAGAGACGGGAGTAGTAGTGCCAGACCATGAAACTTCTTGAGGTGCAGGGAAGAGAAAAGTTTTGGCTTCAATACCAGCTGAAACCAAAGCACAGGCTGTAATTACAGAAATTAACTTCATAAGAATGTTTTAAAGAAATAAAAAAAAAAAAAAAAAAAAAAAAAAAAAAAAAAAAAAAGGGGTTTTTTTTTTTTAAAAAAA
>JNEK01001360.1:0-29784 GCA_000697295.1 Mucor indicus B7402 | reverse complement strand
TTTTTTTTGGGGGGAAAAAAAAAAAAAAAAAAAAAAAAAAATTTTAAAAAAAAAAAAAAAAAAAAAAAAAAAAAAAAAAAAAAAAAAAAAAATAGGGTCTATTTTATATGAAAAAATGGAGGTTGGCGACGACGACGACAACAACAACAAATAAAACTGCGATTGATACTTGGTTATCTAATTTAAACTTACCTGTTGAACCCTGTACATGTTACAGTATTACAAGCAATAATCTCAGGGTTTTATTTGAAATAATGGGTAACGATTAATGGCATTACTTCACGTTTTTCCTCTCTTCTTTGTGACATGTTTGATTAAATAAACATACACGAGGAGATAGCAATTGTTGAGTAAAGTGATAGTTAACCCAAGGATTACATTCTATCTGTTCATTGGTTCCTCATTTTCCCCACATAAAAACTATATAGTGTACTTGACGATTTCAGTTTCTCCTTACACGAATATGTATAATGTTTATCCAGCGTAATTTTCTCACAAACCTTAATAATTATATAATTTCTCTAGAATCTCTAGTAATTATTGGTAATACATCAAGGCAATATGAAGTGCTCATTTTTCCAAGTAGAATTTTTCTTGTTTTACAGAATTACAAGAAATCGTTCTTACTACCCTGAAAACCCTTAAAGCATTAAAAACTTTGTCCTTTTGTTTCATATCTTTTTGTGTAATATTATACTGTATTATTTATAGACAACACCAATAATTTGTTCACATAATGAACTTTAAAAAAAAAAAAAAAAAAGGGTTCTGTTAAGGGCCTGAATGTAAAAAGAATAATACATGATATTCGCGTCTTTTTTTTTTTGATAGGGTATTAATAAGCAAATCAAGATTACTATTTGTTGTGAAATTATGATATAACACTTTAGTTAGATAGCAATTTGCTCTTCTTTTAAGATAAGAGTGACTCTAAAAATAAACGGTGCTTCTTAACGTTATAGCTGCATTTTCTATTTTCCTATGTTTACCACTACTCTTTTACTTTTGACCCTGATTTCTTTTCTTGCCAATATCTAAAATCGATAATCTTATACACTTTCAAACAAATCACTCTGGTCACCTGTGATGATAGGTTACTGGTGTGTTTTGTTTGAACTCAAAAAGTTTTTGGAAAATACAAATAGAAGTTTGGACCATCGGTAGAAGTGTTTGGCCATCGCAAAAACAATAGGGAAAAAAAGAGCTTTTTAGTAGTTCTAACAAAGCTAGATTCATTAATTATATTCTTTCCATATTCATGCACTTTGTAAATAATCTTCGTGAGTGACGGATCCAACCTTGACAGTCTTCATGTGTAATTTTGTAGACTGTCTCTTCATTTCTGTCAGCAACCGGTTTGTTCTTCAAAAGAGGCACTTTACGTATTTTTCCTTAATCTTTGACCAACACTGTTCAATGGGATTTTTTTTAAAAAAAAGGCGAGTTATAGTTCGGGGAAACAAAGTGCTTTGTCTATCCTTATGAATTGCTGTCACGACTTCTTCAGTTTTGTGTATCGTAACATTATTCATAACAATAATAGCAATTACGATGGTCAACGAATTATGTTAAAATGTGTGTGGGATTGATCAACAACAGTTTTAAATAATGATGAGGTTGACAATTTTCTTGCACTAGGGAAGATTATCAAGCTGCATTGAATTTTGTAGCAGAATTTAAACAAAAAAGAACAGAAAAAGGAAAAAAAAGAATGGATTGGATTGGCTGTCTGGAGGAAGGATAAAACGTCTTGAAATACAAAAATGTGAATTTCCTTCAAGGTCATCAATCCCACAAATATTGTAAAGAAAAAGATAAACAATAAACTATTTGGTTGTGATTTGGGCTAAATTAGCTTAAAACGCTGACTATTTATGAAAAGTCTAGTCAACATCGACATTTTGAAATGTGTGGATCAGGCATTATGCTTGCCTACTCATCAAACGTAACATTTCTCTCTCTCCTCGTGAAAATATTTTTTTTATTGCATCTGATTCACCTCCTCATTTCGATGATTAGCCATTTCAATAACTTCAGCACCAAAAAAAAAACGGCTAAATATTCTTCCCTTATTAATAAAAGTCACGTGATAAATTGCATTTTTTTAGCATGTATACACTTATTTTTTTAATTTTTTAGATTTCCTTGATGGTCTAGTGGCTAGGATCCGTCGCTCTCACCGACGTGGCCGGGGTTCAATTCCCCGTCAGGGAGATATCTTTTGCAATTTTTTACTGCGTACATTTTTTTTTTTTTTATTTGACAAGTATCCTCTACACGCGTTCATCTCCGAGCTTTACGTATTTTTTTTTTCAGCTGCTGTAGTAAATGGTAAAGTTTAAGATAAAAAAAAGGGAAATCAAAATTAAGAATTCTTTAGGAGTTTTTAAATTTAATCAAATATGTACAAGTATGAAATATAGAACAAAAGACAAAGCTATTCATCTTGGTCGATAGTCAGTCAGTAATTGCTCAGGATAGATTAGGGTATGGCTAGGTAACGTTTGTTGTTGTTGTTGTTGTTGTCTCCTATTACCCCTAAGGATAAAAGTGTATGATCTGTCATTGTATTTTTGACAGCAGATTTGAACTTTATTGGCTATAGAGGTATTCGTGCTACGTGAGCCAAATCATCCTTTTCAAATAAAGATGAGGTTTATATAGGAGTAAAGTTTTGCATATTATAATAGAAGAAAGATTATATATACCTTGGGCTCAAATTAGGTTTATTAGCCTTACCCATAATGTTACAAATAAATTATTCTACTCATAGTTAAATCCGCCGATGTTTTTTGCACTTTAAGTCTAATATCTGTATATTTTAAATTACTTATCTGGGGAATTGGTAGGTATCGAAAGTTTCTGATTTGAATTGGACCCAAAGCACAATATGTCGTATATGAGGGTATATTATACGTGATATGAGAATTCGCATTGTCACGCCGTTATAGAAGGCAGTTAAAATGTAATAATAAAAGCTAATCAAACTACGTACTTTGATCCATCAAATGTCAAAGGAACATAGCTACTATATGCGTATACATTCCACATATGCGCACTCTCCCAATTCAATATAATATATTTTTATAAAGCTGAAAACCCAACGTTTAATATATACTGATTTCCCATAAGTGTGGCTAGAGATGGCTTACAGTTGTCTTTGATCTATATGCTCCCTGTAGGAATTAATTAGTCTAGTAAGTATATATTTTCTAGAACATACGTCAAGACTTTCATTTTTTACATCTATCTCCGTCACTTGACATGCTAACGAATTAGGAGCAATATGAATTGATAACAACTATTTTATGAGAGGCGCTAAATCGTGTAAGATGTTAATCAAGGACTATCTAATTGTTAACATGCCCATTTTGAGCAATATAGGTTTAAAAGGAAGACAATTATATATAACTTAGTTACAAGATGCAATGGCTTGCTAGCTCACAAAGGAGATATAAGATATAATTTATGTGCTTTATGCCATCATGCACGCACATTTAGAATATGTCAAGTACACAAATATAACATAATAGTACAATTGCTCTTATTAACTATAGCACAACGTATGTCTTATGTTCTCTTAGTCCCAATTCAACTTCTCAAGAAGACACTTTGACACGAATAGTACCTCCTTAAACGACTGTATACAAGGGGTTTGAAGATAAATACCAATTGCATTGACACTGAAGACAGAAGCCAATAAATCCGTTTCGGTTATTCTAATTCCTGTCGGTGATAGAAAATATGGTGATTTAGTTCTTTTTTAGGGCATTATTATCCGAAAGTGAAAACGTAGCTCAAAGAACATGTATCACATTGGAGTCAACTAGAATTAGTATAAATACGATACGCAATTCTTGCAAGTTTCTTCTTTTTTTTCTTATTCATATAGTAAAAATGGATTATCAAGTGATTGTACAACAAGCCAGCAAACACATTGAGCAAGCCGTGGCCTATTTTTCAAACAGAGACAATGCAAACAAAGCAAAAAAATTTGTAGCCCTGTCTGTAGCTGCTTACATAATAACAAAAGTAAAAAAACAATCGAGATAAGAGCATGAGCTAATTAGAAATGATAGAAACTTTATCAAGGGTTCTTTGGTCCACTAAGTCATGTTCCTGGTCCCTTCGTCACTCGTTTCTTCACTTTACCAAAATCACTACTCAGTCTCCCCCAAGGCACTTTGTAAGCATTATTGACTTGTCATTGAGCAATACTAATCATTGTCACTTAGATTTCAAAAGTATAAATACCTTCATGAAAGGTACGGCAATATTTTGCGCCTGGGTCCTTCTACAGTCTCAGTTGCTGATAAGGATCTTGCTAAGCAAGTTCTCCTGAATTACGATTTACCTAAAGGAAAAGTTTATAAATTCTTTCAAAGTATGACGATTACAATCACTCTTGACAAACGACTCATGTTTATCTATAGGAAATGGTAAGCCGACCTTGTTTAGTGCGACTGACAAAGATTGGCACAAGAATAGAGTAAGCGCCCAAAACCAAAGAATGAAAGAAGACACTAATTATTTGTTAGAGAAGAGTTATTTCACCTGCATTCTCTATCAAATACCTCAACTCTTTGGAACATTTTATGACTCAGTGTACAGAGACTTTAGTCAACAGAATCGATCACGACATAGAAGTAACAAAAGACAGAGAAGGCTATGGAACTGTGGATGTATGGTCTTTGTGCCAACGACTTGCATTGGATGTCATTGGTGAGACAGCTTTTGGAAAAAGTTTCGATATGGTTCAGAATAACGATCACCCTATTCCTGATGCTATTGCTGCAGGCATGCGTAATTCAACTCTTCATCTCATGTTTCCATTATTATCAAGATTTATGATAAAAAAAGGCGAAGACCCTGATAAAATCATTAAAGGAGTAAGAGAGAATAGATAACAAAAAAGACAGCATTGAATAACACGCTTTTGAAAATCATTAGTTTTTGGGGAACATCATTGACGAGAGACTCAAGGATCCATCAAAGGAGCGTAACGATATATTGCAGATTCTTATTAACAGTCAAAACTCAAAAGATAAGGACGACCATTTGACACCTGATGCTATCATCGAAGAAACCGTCCTTTTCTTGATCGCTGGTTCAGAAACCACAAGCAACACTCTAGGCTTTACATTTTATGAATTGCTTCGAAATCCTGATAAACTTAAAAAGCTCTATGAAGAGATTGATGCCCTTGAAATAGAAGACGGTAGCAGCTTTCATAACGATCAGTTAAAGCACTTGCCTTATTTGAACGCTGTCATCAATGAGACATTACGTTTAGATCCTGTGGTAGCCAGCGCTTTACAACGAGAGGCGCCAACAACCACCGTCTTGGGAAACATGGTACTTCCTAAAAATGTAAGTCCTTTTTTTTTTTTTTTTTCGATAGAGAACAAATTACTTAATATCGCCACTCTATAGACTCAAATTTATGTCAATGTATTACATCTTCATACCAATGCAGCTTATTGGGAAAAACCATTCGATTATGTTCCTGAAAGATGGCTCGAACCTTCAGAATCAAACGAACTTGATGCCTTTGTCCCATTCAGTCTTGGGTAAGTCTTCCCCCCCCCCTATCTTGCGACTATTCATGAAACATAATACTCATGATTACTTATTAGCTCTAGAAACTGTATTGGAAAAAACTTTGCTATTCAAGAAATGAGACTTGCTATTGCGACCATCTTGAAGTTTTTTGAGATTCAGCCTATCCCCTCCGAAATGGAAGACGGCAAAGTCCGTAGACAATTCGTCACTCAAAGAATTGCTAAGAATAGCTTCAGTCTTAGAATTAAGCGTCGTAACTAATATAATCATGTATTATTCTTTATACAAATAAAGCTATATTTTTTTTTTTTAAAATGAAGATTGTTCGTTGGAATAGGCTCGAGAAAAGCTACTAAGCATTGTGCTCGAAAGACTGCTGCTCTGTTCTGTTGAAGAGGAGTCTTTTGAGGTAATATGGTGCTTTTTGCTCACTTTTTGCCTATGTAGTCTCCAATCTTCTACTTCGAGCAAATGGTATTTTGCGCCGATTGTCAGACCATATCGAGCAACATCTGGATGGCCACTCTCAGCGGTATGTTCAGTAATAGCAGTAATCCTTGCAACAATCCATTCTTTACTTTTCATTTGAAGACTAAAACCAGGCGGATGTTTTAAAAAGTAAAAAGGAGCGTTAATATTGAATGCAGCCCATGGCTGACCAAATGGAGCGTTTTTAGTAGGAAGGAACAATGCTACATCTCCAACTCTAAAGCTAATAATAAAACTGGTGATTAAAACGCGACTTATAACGACACATCGACTTACTTTCTAAATGCTATCTTTTCACAGTACACAGTACACAATTTATTGTATTTTTCTATCATACATAAGTTAATTTTTTTTTTTTTTTTAAAAAAAAAAAAGACAGCTTCTATTTGACCCTTACCTTTAATAGATTTGTATTCCTTTTTGTAAAGTTTTGCTTGCTGATAATTATCTTTTACACGAGTATGAATACGACGAACAAATTTTTGGGTATCAATGGAGGATATTAGCTGTACTATTTCTGTCCACATGGCTGTCACATCGTCGCTGGGAGTCACTTTTTTCTGCAAAATGTTCAGTTCACTGTCAATCGTTGGTAGTTCCAACTGCTGGATTGTTTCGAGGACAACCCGTCTACGATATTCTTCCAATATGTCTGCCATTTGACCCGCAATGGTTCTCCATTGGTTGTGAATATCAATCAGTTCATTATAATCTTTCGTCACTTCGGCTAATTTCTTGGAAACACCAGCCAAGTTATTCTTTGTCACATCGTATTCATGTTCAAATCCTTCCAAATCCTTTTTGAAGTCTCTGATATATGCATCTAACGTTACTTGGCTCAAGTCAGGATTCTCAGGGCTGAATCGTTGAAGTAGGTCTTTGATAGCAGCTTCGGTTTTCTCTTGCTCTGTTCGCATCCTTTTCAACTCCTCGTTCTTTGATTCCCAATCACTCTGCGCTCTTCTCACCATGCTTCTTGTTTGCTGTTGTAATGCTTTTATTTCTACAGTGGCTTTCTCTTTTTCCTCAAGATCTTGCTGCAGTTGGACCAATTGCTCTTTATGTGTGTTGCGCTCGGTTTCAAGTTCATTTCTAAATATATCAAGGGATTCGCCTTGTTCAGTCAGCTGCTGTTTCAGCTCATTGTTTTGGTTTTCGAGATGAGCTGATTTCTCCTTTTCTTTTTGCAATTCATCTTGGAGTTCTCTGATTTGAGCTGTATAATCTGTTTGCAAGGATTCTATCTCTAATGCATGCTCAGCAGCTGCGTTATCTTTTGTGAGCTGCAATTCGTTCGACTGATAAATAAATGAGTAAATTGAAAATACTATAGAGTAAGCGAGTTACTACCTTAGTGTCACACTCTTTCTGCATTGTTTGAAGTTGAATATCTTTATTTTCGAGTTCTTTCAAAAGCTATACAATCGTAAGACACCTGAGTTAATTTATGCATGTAGTTGAGTTTACTTACACTTTCTGTTTGCGATTCAAGATCAACCTTTTCTCTCTTCAACTATTCATTTGAGTTCAGTCCTCAAATTCTCTATTTTGTAAGAAGCACTTACACTCTTTATAGAATCTTTCAAATGTTCAATTTCGTCTTCTTGGTCTTGGTATTTCTGTTCTAATATTTCGAGGTTTTCTTCCGCATACTCTAATTTGCTTTTCAGCTTCTTATTTTCCAACAGTGTTTTCTTTTCGTCTTCTACAACAGAGTAGTCCAAATGTACAGAGGCAGGTGTTTCTGTCTTTTGAGCTTCCTGCAGCAAGTTAAATTTCGAGAATTGATGATGGAGGCTTTTGTCTGGTTTTGATGGCTGTTCCGTAGTATCATGCAATACGTATGTATCAACGTAAGATAAGAGTTGGTCTTGCATGTTGTCCATTTCTTTTACCATATCTCTCAATAGATTTAAGAATTTTTCTTCATCTTGAAACGTCCTACTGAGAAACTTACTCGTGTTTTCGGTAGATGCCGAAAGGTAAGTAGATCTCTTCTTGCTGTGAATCAATTGCGGTGATGCTGAATAAACTTGGGTGATCAAAGAAATAAATTCAGAGATATTCTGCTTTTTCAAGTCGTTGTCATCGTTTTCGGCAGTATCGACTACCGACATCTCACAATGAGGAGGTGGTCTGTCCAAGATGGAATCTAGACATAATGTGTTAATACCAGTATGTTTATTGATGTTTCAATGTGTAGTTTACTTGTAGGTCTAAAGGGAAAAGACTTGGAGATGACACGCCTAAAATAATCTCGTCGATTTTCTTCGTCTTTTGTATACTGGGAAAGAGCGTCTGCTACTAGACTACTGTTCGCTACAAGTATCTATAAAACCTTACATTAGTATTATCAAACTAGCGAACTTTGAATAAACTATTACCTTTGTATATTCTTTTCGTCGTAAAAGCTCAATCATAATAGCCCCCTTTATGATATGTCATTAGTTAATTTGATTCACTACTACAATACAGTACTTACGTATGCAAAAAGTATATGTCGAAGGCTCTCCAAGTCCTGCCCGTTGTATTTGTCCTTGAATTCATTTAGATAATGCATGTGCTCGTCCACAGAAGGTTGAATTCGCCCGACATGCTGCTCAAACTTTGACACGATAGCCATATTGACCATGAACGTTCTCATTGCTTTTCTCTTAGCCAAAACCAATTCATTTGTCTTTTGTCGAATCGCTTGTTCGTATTGAATTAGCTTTGGTATATAGTCGCCAATATGAAATTCAGCAAGGTGGTTCAATGATTCGAATGCTTTCTTTTTATCCGAGGATTTTATAAGAGGCTCTGATAGAATAGAGGATGAACCTAGTGAGTCAGAGTCTAATTCCAAGTTGGCAGGAAGTGAATCCAGCAAAGTTTCCATTGGCTTGTTTAACAATTTGGCAATCTTTTCGCAGACTCGAAAGAAGTCTCTTTTCGTTCTGACTCTCTTTTTCTCAATCTGTTGTTCCAGGCTTTGTATATCAGCTAATATACTATCCAGAGACTGTAGTTCGCTACTGATATGAACTTGGTTTTTAAAGTTATCTTCTTCTCGATTTAGGCCTTTCATTTCCTCTTTTAGTAGCTTTATATGTGTGGACAGATAGTTGCATAGATCAATCGTATCGTTCCGCACGTTTTCTATATGATCCACATCTACAAAGTCCACTAATGATTTCTTTTGTGCGTCTGTTGGGGATATAATTCTGGAAATTGCAGGATGAATAGTAACATTTCCGAGAATAGTTAAATCATCATTCAACGATATCAATAAGGAATGTTGTCTGTAATACTCTTTTTCAGCTTTCGAGATAAAAAGCTGTATACATGCTTCTGATAGCCTTGTGTGTGATTCCAAGTTAGTCATTGCGACTTGCAGTGCCATACCTTGCATTTTTTGTTCTCTAACGATTCGTTTTGAAAGTTTACTGTGCGCATTTGTCGTCTTTTGTATCAGCTATAATAACTAAAATTGATCAACTGTATTTTGCTGCCTTTGTAATAAGCTTTACCTGGTTGAAAAATTCAAATTGAACAAAGAGTGACAAATATGCATTACAAATTTCATCCAGCGACAAAGCCTTCAAAGAGTTTTTAAACTGAGTAAAAAGCGACGATCCTGTCATTTTTTTTTTTTTAGTGTCCTTCTTTTTATGTATGTGTGTGTATGTCATTTACCATTAAATGGAGTAAGGGCAGGTTCAAGTGACGGCGTTTCTGAATCAACAAGGGCTTCAATATCCTCTTCATCAGCACTAAGGTATCGACGATCGTAACAAAATACAATGAACTCGTCCTACAAAAAGAAACGTGGGTATGTGTCAATTTTTTGTTGCTTTGTAACCAACATGGAGGATCTTACTTTTCCTACTGATTGAAGGATTTGAGGCAGGTTATCATTTTTCACTAACTTTCCATAATCAGTCATTAATATTTGATCTTCTGCTAGAACTCCAATATCTATCTCAATCTCCTCTTTCAATTCCTGAACACTAAGAAAAAAAAAAAGTCAAAAGTTGTTGTTCATTTTAAACCATGTATAAGCCTACTTTGTAATGATTTTCGCAGTTGAATGCCAATTCACAATTTGACCAGTTTCTGCTTTATAAACCCTCATTGATCAACAAAGAAGAAAAAAAAAAAAAAAAAAAAAAAATTTTTGATATTCTTTTGGCAGGATTTTTTTTTTTTTTATTTTGACCGTAGTTAAAAAAAAAAAAAAATTGGCTTGCGTAAGTCCTTTCTACTTACTTGATGTTATTCAATAAGGTATTTTTTCTATCTGTAAAAGTAGGCTTACAGAAGAAGACACTATCTATTGCGAGCCTATGAACTTACTTCAAAGTACAGTTCATTTCTTGATTAAAGCCTGAAGATATCTTGGCAAATCAGAATGTCAACTTGAAAGAATCGTATATTGAACTGTGCCACATGCACAGCAAATTTCGGACATGCATTAATTTAGGCAAACTAAAAGTGGTACGGGCCAGCTGAACCGAATTTGTTATATACATATAACTAACTGCCATACTCGCGTTAATGCCTGGATTTAAATCTGCATGAAAATTTGCTCAAGCAGAAAAACCAGTTTCAGAAAATATCTAATGCAATAACAGTAACGGAGACAGCAAAATAGTAGTTTAGTGATAATTCCTTCATTCAAATGATACCCATTGCGCCATTGAATGTATTAAAAGGACTGTCTTCTTTTCACCCCTTAGAATTACAAATGAAATGAAAATATTTTAATATGTTTTGCAATGTTAAGGTTATAGGAGTAATAAAACGTTAAACATTTTGCTGCTTTTTTAGGTTGTTGTACGACTCAATTCTTTTACAAACAAAACAAAGAATATGCCAATCTCACCAAAAATGATGAATTTACAATAGGAGAAAAACCAACAAGCTAAGCTCTACTATTAGAAATTCTAGGGTTTTAAATTTTTAGGAGGAATTTCATGTTGTTTATATATCAAGTCTTCAATCTCCTTACTACTAAAAAAATAAAAAAAAAGTTATTTATTATTATCCTTTTCCTTTTCTATTTTGTAACAATGTCTACAACGCGAACTAAGCCAAGAAGTCAATCAGCAGAGACTCATTCTACAACTAATTCATATAAAAGAAATACAAAGTCTGTTAGATCACATCAAAAACAACAAAAATCAATACCCATTGACGAAACTGAAAAGTCATTCGATATAGAAGCACCTCGACTTTCAATAGCAGACAGATTCATGTCTTCCAACTATACTAGTAGAGCCACATCTCCAACCCTCCATCCACTAGCAAAAAGTATAGACTCAGACGCACCTACAAGTACTAATTATAGCACACAACCTTTAGCTTTGGACAACACTACATCACCTGTCGCACGAAAATTGTCAATAGCTGATACGTTTATGAGATCGTCTTCTATTTCTTCTCCTACTACCATTACGAGTAGGTCACGTGCAGCTTCTTTTGCGGATGAACTTGATATGGGAGTGATCGACAGTAACAGCCGATCAGCTAGTCGAAAGCCTTCACACGGTAAAGCAGCAAAACTTTAAAGTAACTTTTTTTTTTTTTTCCATTTACTGACTAGGCTTTTTTCTCAGTGCACCCACTAGAGGCATCGTCCTTTTTTGAAGAAAGCACTACTAGTACACCCAACTTCAATCTAATATCTCCTACTAGCTCAATTCTTATTAACAATAGCGACAGAAAGACAAGTCGCCCGTGGGGAAGTCAAGATACATTAGTTCATCTCCAACCTGAGAGAAAAAAGTCTCTTTATGATCAATTTACCGGACAAGAGAACCGCACAACTTCTCCATTTTCACTTGATGATTACTGTGTAAATACTATCACAACATCAACTGCTAAAACAATAAAACAAAACAAAGAACATATAGATAAATACAGCACTTATGAAGAAATTGAGATAAACAATGAGGAACCTAACTATTCAAGACACTACAGCGATGACGACGAAGAGAAAAATATACACATGAATGAGGACAGAGTGCACAATGTGAAATCCAGCGACAAGCAAAACATTAAACGAAAAAGACATCAAAAAAAGCAAGACAGTCAAGTGCTTGCTGATGAACCAAGTAAAGGATTTTGGATTGCCTGTTGTTTCATAAGCTGTGGCAAGCGACCTAAACATACAACAGCTTCCAATCCTCATAAGAGCATCAGCAAAAAACCAAAGAGACGGTTAGGATGCGGTCGGCGCGGATGGGTGTTCTGTGTGTTTACTAGCTTGATTGTCTTTGTTTTAGCCATTTACTTTCTATGGCCACGCACGCCACTCATGAGGATTGAGGGTGCGTCTCTTACTTCACCTGCCAAACTGACAGAAACAAAACACGGTGTTCTTCTCAGTAATGTTGCCTTTGAATCTGAATGGCTCGTTAATATCACCGTAGATAATCGACAAAACCACGTGCCTACACAACTCACCAGGGTACAAATCATTGCAAAGGATGCTTTGACAGGACTCATTATAGGCAAAGGTGTTCATAATGAAGACTATGAAGGTTATACACTAGCTCCCAGTTCAATTTCAACTATACAAGTGCCGATTCGTGTAGATTACCAAGCGCGGGATAGTACAGATACTACTTTTGTCGATCTAACAAGAGCATGTGCACCAGGACATCCTCTCTCCTATACCCCTCCTGAACTTGCCAAACGAGAAGCATTACCGTTGCATTTTTGGATAACTCTTCATTTCTTTGGGCTTGATTGGTTAGGCTATAAGCCCACGGTCATTGCAACACCGGCAACAGGTGGATTTGCATGTCCCCTACCATCATAGCTTTTTATAATAATTTTTTTGACGTACAATTATAAAGATAGGGAAGCGCTCCCTCCAATAAAAAAAAAAAGGAGGGGGGGGGGCTTTTGTAGTCATGCCTTTTTCCTTAAATGTAACAATATATTACATAACCACCACACTAAAATAAACTAATTACTTGACAATATATGGTAGTGTTCATGAGAGTTGAAAAACCAAGTAACAATAGAGCATGATAGATCAACAGTTTAATGAACTTTATTATACCAATGGGTGTTTAATGATAGTCCATACTAGGGACTACTCTTACCAGTATAATAGACGCTCAGCACACTTTTTGAACAGACAGCGTTGACCTGCTAAAACTACTGATACACTTTATTCAAAAATTATTGGGGAGGGGGGAGGTGCTTTGAAAATAAATATGAGACGAGCAGTGTTTAAAAAATCAGACCAAGTAATGTAAAGTTTTTAGACAGATCATAAGTAGAATTTCCGACAAGATTACATGAGTTACTTGCATAAAATTGTTTAAAGTGGAAATATACAAAAAGATTTCTATGCAGTGATTAGTAAAAAGAATGTAAAAGCAACTTACGTAGTAAATATGGGGTTATTATGGATATAAGAAAATTCTTCACATCGGCGACGCTTGTCTATATAGAATAAACTTACCCTCGCTAAAATATTTCAGGGCGGTCGTTGTTGTTTTCAGCCATGTGAAGAAAGATACTGCGAATGTTTATTGATGCCATATGGTCTCTACTCCATCGATTATCACAAGATTGACAGTTGAGTGCTGAATGGATCATCAAATTATCGGCATTTACTTGGTTGAAGGAACAGTGCCTCGAAGGTTACCAAATCTAGCAGCACCAAACGCAACAATTACTGGTCTATTTTTTTCGTCTTGGCCGTCTTTTGGTGATAATGGCTAGCATTTTTGAGGGTTGTTTCACTGAATGTCTGTAATATCTGGTCTAGTTATATTTGTTACTTCCAGAAAATAAACGCTTACACATTTCGTTCAGTGCCTTTTGTCTCTGCCTGTAGTTTTGAAATTTTAGCTTCTTTTGCACTTCAGTGTAGTAACCACGAAGAACTTCAAAGTTTCCAAAAATATATCGAATAGCTGCATTGAATTGACCGCGATTGATCGTTTTAGTGGAAGGTATCTGGGAAACGACATTACGAGCATCGCGTCGGCTACTATCATATTTTGATCTTTTGATTTTTGCTGAATTAAAGCATAAATGTCGTGTTAGTTTGAGTAGACGGCCAATGCTTGGCTTTCGTTTCTTTGGAGGCATTTCTTTGAAAACTGAATTAAAAGAAAGAAGAGAAAAAAAAAAGAAACAAAAAAAGGGGCTACTATTTAACGACGACCTTTGAAATTGGTTTGATCTGATTCTATATTGAAGCATGTTTTTTTTTGAAGGAAAGAAAGTGATTCATCACAGCCAATTTATTCCGATTTTCTGTTATATTCTTTGATCACTTTACGATTTCTCTTTTGTGTTGGCAATTGTATGCTTGAACGTCTATTAGAAGAATAGAATAACTGTAATGAAGAGTTTTATGATAATTTCAACTTTTCCTTTTTGTATTGCTTAATAAGTACATTCTACCAATATATATACTATGTAGTACCTTGCTGATGATAAATAATGGTAAATCTTTCTATTAGAGCAGGCGGACCTATACAAATGATCAGTTGCACTGCATAATAATAGACGACTAGAAATAGCAGTCTCACGACCGTGATCGTTAAAGTTTGGTGGTGGCTAAGATCTTAGACGGTGGTAGTCGCTGAAGTCTTTATAAGAGAGTTCGTGAACATTTGGTACAATTGAACCACTCGGATTTTTTTTAAGCAATAAAACTTTTAAAGCGTTCCAACAATTTACGGAAAAGGTGTAATTTCCCAAAAAAACGAACGCTATTCTTCAAGCGGCCAAATGATAGGGACTATATGTATATAGCGCATGAAGCTTCTTGGTAAGAATGATCTTGTAAATATACTTCTTCATATAAAAGTAAGATTATGCTATATATAGTCAATATGAGTAACATCTCAATGCAATCGAAGTATATATATATATTTAGTAGATGTGACACAACATTGATGATACTGAAAATGGTTAAGCTATATTACTTGTTCCAACCTTAAGTGTTCACATAAAAAGTCGGATAGCCTCGCTTGATGATTCACCAGTTTATAATTTTAGTATGAGCATGCTAACAAAAATAAGTTTTCTATTTGAAGTCAAATTTAAATGTAGAGTGTTACACGAGGCGCGCTCAAGCGCAAATTACAAGAATGTGCCACAACGTACTAAATTGAGTGAATACCCACCGATACAGTCAAATTTATGAAAATCACGTATTATGACATCAGTAACCATAAAAAAGAGAAAACGTGGAAAAGTAAGTTATTATGCATTAACTATCACTTTTTTTTTTTTTTTTATTTTTTTATGACTAGCAGTGTTTTTATATAGGCTTTTGGCAGATAAAGTCGGTATTGGAGAGGGCGTGACAGTGTTGTTGCTCTAATAGTAGTGATTCTATTTTGATGCTTTTTGATAAGGGGAACAAATTATCTATATTTGTAATGCTGTGCCGCAGCATATAATAATCTTTTGCTAGCGGAGAAGGATGAGGCTGTGAGTAAAAGCCACAAATCACGATAAGCTTTTTGATCCACAGCAACCAATGTCCCTAAATATATACTAATACTGTACACGTTAGTTCTTTGGATAAGAAGAAAAAAAAGAAGAAAGCGCGTAGGACAGGGACTCTGAATAAAAAGAAAACCAATGTGCAATGTTTAGTTCCTCTCCACAAACACTATATAGAATTGAATAAATTTCTGCTACACTATAGAACTATGGATCAACAAAAAAAAAAAGACAGTGAACAGTTTTCTGCCAAGAGTAAAGTTGACTTGTTGCAATGAGCCTTCTTTTGTCTTTATTAATATCTGTTGATCACGATTCAACTTGGACCATTTTAGGCATGATCTACTACTTTTTTCTTGCATTAATTAACTACAGGGATGAGGTTGTGTTACATCACAGAACCATGTGGAAACTGTTTTGACTGTCAAATTAATCAGCAGCTTATAAATCAAACAATCTTAAAGCACACGACCCCCGATAATCCGCAAGACTCATTAACATCATACTGTTCTAGTAATGATAGATCATCGTCTATTAATTGTTATTATGAAATAGCCAGTAATAATTACAAAAACAATTAGTAATCATTTCTTACTAATTTATCCTTATTGGGCGTTCATTGAAAAAAAAAAAAAAAAAAAAAGATGGATCTAATTATTTATTTATTATGATGCTACAGCAAAAATAAGAGAGAGAGAGAAGGATATCAAAAAAAAAGAAAAAGAAGTATATATTATTATGTACAAAAAAAAAAGGATATTAGTAGAGTATTTATATATCTAGGCCTTGACTAGCAGCCCAAATGATAGACAGGTCTTCAATGACTTTGGCTACATCATCTGGTAAATCACAAATAAGAATGTTTCTTAGTATTTCTTGTTTCTTTTCTTGCCATTGAGTATCGTCCATATCAGGTAACGCGAAAGGATCAAGATGTTCCATTGTTATGCGCTCATAAGTAAGGTTCAATTCTGGTTTAATATTGTCGTTGTTATCAGGGTCAAAATGTTTGAAAGTAACTGGGATATGAGGCGCGAAAGGGAACAGACCTAACCTTGTTTCATTAGGCTTGATAGCATCTGTCTTTTTCAAACAATTAGACAAGAATAGTGTTTGACACCAAAGTGGTAATCTTCCACGTATAATTAAATCATGAGAGTCACCATAAGGGTTTGTATATCTTGCACCAAATGTATAAGTGTAAGGTATAAACATATCGTAGCATTGTGTTGTAAGGTTATTATTTGTCATCATTTGAGACATTGTATTGTGATGAAATGTATTTATTGGAGCTTCAACTAAGAATAATATATATATATAGAGTAAGTTGACTATACACACGCTGATGGTGTTCTTTTTTTTTTTTACCTTGTGGGTCCATGTATTGACTTTGATACAAGCATTCTTGAATAGTAGATAATGTTGGTGAAGGATGAGGTAAAGAGGATTCAAATTTCTGATGAATAAAGACACCCTTTGATAAACGCATCAAAGAGACTTGACCAAGATCCAAATCACTGCATTGAATCATTCTTAATAACAGGTTTTCTGATCTTGATTTGCGATAGTTGAGAATATCACTTGAAGAATACAAGTCATCAGGTGAATTATATTTATGATTTGGGCTCAACATAAACGTGAAATCTTGTGAAGGTACAATTTGTTCATAGCGCTTTACAGCAAATGTTTCTGGACATGAATAAGATGCACTTGTTGATGTGAATATTTCTTCTGTTAATCCAGACAAGACATATTTCCAGATTTCTTTATCATCTCTACAGACTTTTGTAAATGGTGTTTTTGAAACGAAAAAGTGATTAAATTCTTCAACTTCTTCTTTTACTTTATATATCACATCATCCACATTATTATTATGTTGTGCGTATAACAATTTATCTTGTTCTTTAGTTAAATCAACATAAAAGGTATTATCAAAAAAAGCTGTCATTTTTTTTTTTAAAAAAAAAAATTTCAATGAGGGAAGAGAAAGAATAAAGAAAAATCTTTGCCCTTTTTATACCTTTCTTCCTCCCCATTGAAATTAAAAAAAAAAAAAAAATGAGTCAAATGAACCTCCGAGTCTGGCCATAAGTAAACACGACATGTGCGGGATTACGGTTGTAGTTGAAAAAAAAATTTTTTGACTAAATTTGTACAATACACGTAATGAAGAACAATCATAGAAATAGAGTATAGTGTCAGATAGATCACAAAAATATATTATACTGTATTTCCTTTTTTTTTTTTCAAAAAAAAACTGAGATAGAAGATTTATGTCATTTTGTCAATTATTTTTTTTTTTTTTTTTCTTTTTTTTTCTTGCCTTTCGGTGCATTCGCCGAAAACCATATGGAGATGCAGCCGAGATTGTTATTTAGTCGCTACGGAAATTCACTTGCCCTTTATCGTTTCTTTTTTAGGAAGTATCTTTTTCTGATACGCAGTAATGATCTGCATGTTTGAAAACAAGTTAGTCAACAGAAAATTTACTTTTATTCATTTAACATACAGCTCAAAAAAGTCGGTGAATTCTCTAGGTAGAAATTTCGCGTCCAAAGTCTTGATGTATGCCATGTCGTGATAAAATAAGTATAATAATTGAATGGATGGGGGCCATAGCAAAGTTTTGAATTGTAGGCGAGATAATGATGTTTCTCATAAAAAGTATCAACTCATATTACTCAAAGGAAATTCACAAGCAATGAGCGTGTTTATTTAGCCAAATCCCTATAACAAAAAAAAAAAAAAAAAAAGTTGTTGATATTTGTAATTAACACGGCCTACTCCACATATACATCTGATTTGAATATGCCTTTATTAAGAATCATGATTCTTGCTCTGCGTGAAAATCGTGTAGGATAATAAAGACATGCAGGTGAAATAAGCTGGTAGTGATAATAATAAATCGTCATCTCAAGTTTCCAACCCAATATTAACCATGTGTTGTCAGCATATAACGACTTCTTTCATTCTTGTTGGTCCTCAAGTTGTCCATATTGCTGACGACGATAAGTACTTTGTTCTTTGTTTAAATAGCTCCTCTTTTTCCTTCACGGAGTTCCCTTCTTGAATGATACAAGTTTATAAGAGTAAAAAAAGAAAGATTATTCAAGAGCTGTTTCTATTCATAAATAATAAAAGAAATAGTTGTCGGCTTGTGGACCTGGTTATGTTCTTTCGTCCTTGAACTATCAAAGAACAAAGGAAACGTGTTATTCAACAAAGATCAGTGTGTGCATCTCGCCAAAACCGCTACTGTAATATCCCTTTGGCTGCGGAAAAAAAAAAAAAAAAAAAGTGATTAACTGATTACTGTTGACTGACTTGTTTTCCATCACGCGAATAAACTGTTTTCATTTCTTAGATAAAACTACTTTGAAAAACTAGTTTGAGTTTTTTTTTTTTTTTTTTTTTCAATCGACTGAAGAAGTACTGTATTTATTGGAATTAACCTTCAAAAAGGGCTGCATTTTGTTTGATCAGTTTAGATCCAACACAGCCATTTTTTTAATCTGATCTGTTACACCTAGCTACACTTCCTTTTTTGAATACTGTAGAGCTAAAAATAAAAGAAATTTTGTATTTGTTTGTTTTTACACAAACAGGAACCCCTTAAAGTATCACTTGTTTCTTTTTCCCTTTCTTTCCTTTCTAAAATCCATAAACTACTTTGCTAAATTCAGAGAGAGAGAGACCGCAAGTGTCAGGTTTTTTATAAACCTTGGAACCATGTCGCATAAATAATAGATGTTCACAAAAGATAGAAATTAAAGGAAAGGCTATATATGTTTTTAGAAAGGCACAATGTATTACAGCATGTTATTCTTTCATGGCAGACGATAAAGATTAGCTTACTCTGAAACAACCACTGTCGTCACCAGTGTATCAGCTCCTGGGTAAAGCAATACAGTATGTATACACGTTTATGGAGAAAACTATTTTCTTACCAAGAGGAGCTAAAATCCTACAGCCACACCTACAAAAAGAAGAAAAATGGAAGCAATAGTAATGATAAATCTTTTCTATATTTATTTATTTCAATGGGAGAAATGGTATTAATGGCTTGTTTGTCGTATTTTTCTTGTAATTATCCAGCTTTACATTGACCCATTCTTTAATACCGTAGAGTGAGATATGCCCAGTGTTTCCTTCAACAGCATTTTTAAATGGAACATTCGAATTAACTCGAATAAGGTAGTCTGCTGCTGTTGTTAAACTAAGGATAGGGGGAGTGCCAATATTCTTGCTTGGCGTCAAAAAGTTATGGTTAATTAAATTGTCCAAAGAGAAAGGCATAAACTCTGCACCCTTTCTGATATGAGGTAGGGATTTGTCCCATTCAACATCGTCTTGGATCAAGTTGACAACCGAATCAACGACAGCATTAATTTGTTGTGGGTTATAAAGGTTATCAACAATGGATTGTAAATGTCTTTCAAACAGCGTGACGAACTCTGGCACGTTGAGGAGTGCGGTTATAAGAGGTCTTTTTTCGTATCCAAGATAAGCACGATAATCACCAACTCTTAGCTTTTTCATCGATACTGGCCCACTTCCAAAACTAAGATCATAATCCCAAGTGATGTAATAGAATTTTTGTGTATCAGGACATTTATACATGAAATAATTGTTAGTATTGAGAGCATAATTATCCCAGAAACCGCTCATAAATTCTACTGCAAGACTATATATATACAACCATCGTTAATACTTGATTACTAACACATAGCAGTATACTACCTGACTAGAAAACCTTCAACCTCAAACTGTTTTTTCCATTCTGCAACGGAGGCAGAAAGCTGTTCTTGCGTCGCTTGTTTTTGAAACTCCAGTTGGTCATGAATAAATTTAATAAACTGTGCTAGGTCATCAAAGCTCTCTATTCCCACTTTAGGCTTTTCAGAAATAGAATATGCAGCATTGCTGTAAGCTGCTGGATCATCACCCAAGTATTCTAAGCTTGCTCTATTCTGTGGAGTCTTACCACCTTCCCCTTCATAAAGTGTGCCGTAATTATAATCCTTTGATCCATTCGCAAACTCATTTGCTAACCATGTCTTGTCGTATTTCTCCATAATGGTATATAAACCTACAGCTCTATCATTCAGGAACACTCTGTTCAAAATCATAATTTTTTTTTTTTTTTTTTAGCAAAATTCTCCATGCATCACATGAACTGTGCTTTTTACCTAACATAAGATGCTCTTGTTGCTGGTTGATTTACAGCATAAAGCATTTCAGAAGCAAGATAATCACGCATGTATGAGGGATCAGAAACTGTGGTACGCAATTTGAGTTTTTTGTAGCCATCAATGTCATCGTCTGATTTCTTGTCTAATTTGATATTGTACGCGAATTTAGTATATAACCTCGACGAGCGGCCGCCTATCTCAAACTTTGCATCAATAAACGTCTTGACAGAATCACCTCTACAAAAAAAAAAAAAAAAAAAAAGTTAGTTTGTAGGGTAGAGTCAATAAAAGTGGTAGTATGTACTTGATATAGGTGATGTTTGCCTTGATCTCAATGTCTTCAAAGTAATGATCATGCAGATTGTCAAAGCTTGACTGAGGTGCAGTAATATGAATAGTAGGAATCTCTCCAGGAGGATGCAAATTCTCATCTGACCTTCGGTTAAAGTGCCTAGGGATGTTTGGGACAGTGTTGAACGTGACAAGTGGTTTCTTGTTCCAACTTCTACCATAAAATTCATTTGGTGTATTAGAAGATACTTCTGGGCGCTCGAATCCTTCACGGCTGATCAGTTTATTTGTAGATTTGTCGAATAGAGCATAGCTGTAAGGAGAATCGGCAGGAGCAAGCCCTCGAAACAGAAGGTTGCTTTCAACAGAAGGCTCCAAAGAGTAAGTGCCATTTCTGATAATGACGGCAATATTATATTTCGGTGATGCGTTGATTACACTATATACAATGTTACTTTCTGCTAAAATATACTGAAAGAGGCAGCCTTTAGAGAGAGATTGTTAGTGGTTAAGCTTGAATCTTCATGTTTATGTACATAGACGTTACATGCAAGTATGATATATTTGCATAAAAATGGTAGGACAACCATTTCTGCAAAAAAAAAAAAAAGAAAAAGAGGTGAAAATTAAAAAAAGAGACAGAAAAAAGGCCTATTTAAATGTTGAGGGGAAGAACGTTTATGATTTCTTTTTTAGAATTAAGTTCAGTCCATTTATATGACTTGCATCATCGCGATCTTCTCTCTATATAATGAAGCTGTCTCTCATTGCTTCATGCAAACCTGATGATTGGCTATGTATATATCTTGTTTAACAGCATCAGCCTATCTATCACTTGTTTCTGTAACTTTGCCTCTTTCCAGCTACTAAAAAATGTACGTAAAAATAATGATATGCTCTTGTTGATAAATGAACGTCAACGTTCTCAATATTCTGACTCAAGGAGCTCGCGCAATGTTAGTCCTTTTTTTTTTTTTTTTTTTTTTTTGCTCCTCCTTAAACTAACTCCTTAAATACCTCTTCAATATTACGATAGCTAAAGTATATATTATATATGTTTATTTTCTTTATACAACGGGGAAGTTTTAAAAGGTAGATCTCTACTAGGAATTCGATTCTGGTCCCATGTAGTAAACCGTATTCCAATAAGCCAATGCTTGTTTAATTGGCTTACGTTCATTTGGATCTATTTGCAGAATCATATGCAGCAAGTCCCTTACTACTAGGTCTTCTATGTTATCGCGAACACGAGCCTTCACATATCTATTCATGTCGTCCTGGAACCTTGATAAATTTCTGACCTGCTCTTCATCTTCAAATAAATATTGACCATTGGACGCTACTGAGTAAATGACGCACCCCAGTGCCCATATATCTATAGCCTCTAGCACGTTTTGCTGATGGTAAAAAAGAATCTCGTCTCTTTTCTGAGGATTCAACAGTTCCGGCGCAGTAAACCCTGTATTTTCCATGGGCAAAGTGATGTTTCGAATGCCACTTTCTTTGATAGAATAGCTGTAGTCAAGATTACCAAGGCGCCATTCTGTCGATTTCTGCACACTATCAAAATAAAAGGCTTTGAGATCTATAGCCAAATGAACAAAGTTTTGAGCATGGTAGGATTCTAGGCTCTTTAGCATATTATAAATAGACCAAATCTTATAATCCAGCAGTTTTGTTTTCTCCCAGTTGCTCAATAAGACATGGTGAAGCGATTGGTCTGCAATCATAGGTGAGGTAATCCAGATATATTGGTATTGGAAAATAGGCGTGGGCTCGTTCAGCACAATAGCACGTTCGCTTCTGATAACATGGTTGCTTGACATGCGAAGAGAAGCATGCACACATCTTACAAACATTGCCAAGTGCCTTGAAGAAAAGTAATGCACGGTGTATTTGTGATCTTGACTATAAAATGTACGCGTCGTATGGCCTTCTTCGATATATTCCACGCGTTCCTCAGCAGGCGACGTAAAAGCACCACTGAACAAAGAAAGGCTTGTGTGGACATCGGGTTCCAACTGCAGTAGCTCTTCTGGAGGCAAATGAGCATAATCAATATGGTCGCCACTGTAAGAAAGAGGTCGAATATCCGGTCGATAACCATCATAATATTCTTCCGGGATCACTTTAGACTCTTGCAAGATGCTACTGGTTTGGCTTGGGCTGTCGAGGTCGCTATCTTGACTGCTCTTGTCCGTATAGGGAGACGTAAACAGCAGTGTGCTTCGGCTGACGGACTCCATAGCAGGCGCAAATTCAGAATCGAACTCTCTAGAGCGCTCCTTTTTCAATTCGATGTGTTGGCTGCGTCGTCTCTTTTTCATGGCTAAGAGAAAAATAGAGCCAATGATTCCTATAAAAGCAACAATACTGATAACGATGCCGGCAATAGCGCCGGGGCTGAGACCAACCTTGTCAGTTCCTGATTCTGCTGATACCACATGGGCTGTAAACATATCTGCACTACCTTGGTAATTAATAAGCGTGTAGTCATAGGGTGGGTATTGGTCTATATTGGAAGCTGGTACAAATAAAAGGCCTCGAGGTATATCCTCGTTTTCTATTTGAACCTGGTAATGATTGAAAGACCTGTCTGATGAATACTCTACATCATTAGAAAAAGGCTTCACATCTCTTTTATCTAAATATTTCTGTCAGAACAATAAATGACATTCATGTATTGTATTACTTACGATGAGTTACAATGCTCGAATTGGCAAGAGAAGTGGTCATACTGGTGGTAGCACTAATGGTAGTTGATGCAGGTGATACAGGGCTTGACGTTCCCAAATTAGTAGCATTCAAAGTATAGAAATCAAAAAATTGGGAAATTTTTGAAGCTGAAGCATCGTAGCGAATAATGTCAACAACAGCAGTTGAAGGAGAATAAGAATAGATGAATTCGTAGTTGGAAATGTCTCCTGGGTGTGCATAGTCCATGTATATTTGAACAGGGCTGGTTCCCATGTGTGTGTGCAGTTGAGTTGAGCTGTAATGAAGCGTGTCCAGGTTATATATTTCAATTGCTTCATCTTCAATATAATAAAGGTTTTGTAAGTGGGTTCCTCCTACTGCTAATATGCCACTACGGGCTGTGGTTTTATTGCCAACTTTCAGTGGGTTATATAGACTTTGCAAATGAATTGCAGTTGTGTGGCTCAATTGATTTTGAGAGACATAAGCTAAATAAGGTTGGCTTAAATCATTTACAATGGCGAGACTAGATAAGGTTTCGTTTACAATGGTGATGTTTAATTTTTGCAGTGTTGGTGCAGGGGCGTAAGGTTGAAGTTGATAGATAGATGTAATTGTTTGATTTGTATCTAGAGAAAACGTTTAGATATAAATGTTAAATGCATAAGCTTTTGTAAAGTATACTTTGGAAGTTTAAATAAAATGTTAATGAATTGGGATTGAAATAGCATAAACCCCCATAAGTAAAATCGCTTTGACTTGGTATGCCTATTAAAGCTGAAAAGGGTATATTTGTATAGGTGGAGCCATTGTAATAGTTCAAATGGTAGTTATCACTGCTTGCCACATTATTGTTGTTTGATATAAACATTAACTGCTTGAGCTGAGCATTGTAGCCGGAACAAACGATATCTTTAACTGAGTTCGACATGGTATATAGAAGAAGAAAAAAGAAGCAAAAAGTGAAGCCAAGTGTTAAAAAAAATAGTCGTATATCCATTGTAGGGCTGAGGATACACTTCAATGAATTTTTTTTTTTTTTCTAAGCCTCGGTGCAGTGCTTTTTTACATTTAGAAAAATTACGGAAGCATCATGTGCGACCAGCACAAAGAACTTTGTGGTGAGCTAAATTTTAGTGTACATCCTCTACTATAATGTCTTTGTAAAAGACAGAAAAAACCTCCCCAGATGGCCAATACACTAAACTATCGTATGGTTGCCCGCAGAAATTGTTAATTGGGGGTATTTTTGTCGGATGTCAATTTGTTTCTTGAAGAAAATAGTAACCGGGATATGTGCACTCTGTATTGATTGTAATCCTTCTTTGCTCAGATACTCATTAGAATGATGTTAAAGAATGTCTTAATTGACAATGTTAATAAGTCTAGTTAATAACATGGAACTGACGTATTATATAGCATGATATTGAGTGGTACTGTTGAAAGTATTCTTGGACAGATCTGATTTTGACTAAATAAGTACTTGATTGATTCTTTACACCAGCTGCTATATATATCCATGCTTCTGAAGTTAGTTCCGTATTTTCAATTGTCCAGTAAAAAACACATGCATTAATACTATAATGCGATACTCTTCTTCCATTAGGGCTGCCACACATCAATGTACTTGGCGTCCATTAGTTCCTTGTGAGTTACAAACAGGGAACATGTATGCCTTACCTTAGCCAGAAGCTTGTTACTGTTGCAGTCAGTAAAAGTTTAAAATAAACACAGCGTACATGTGCACAATATAATAACGCGATATGGAATGAAAGCTCTTGCAAAACAAAAACCAGTAAACTTTAGCACATAAGACGCTCGCACTACTGCAACAGTGAGGAGAGTTGATTCACTAAAAACATGTTTTCAAGATGCCACATACATTTAAGATGCTGTTTGTTAATAAGTACTTCAGCAGCTCAACAAGGATAAGCCTCAAAATATATTTGCTTAAGTAACAAGTTAATTTTATTATGGCCGCTTAAAAGTTGTTTTTCATTTCTCTTAAAGTATGTAAAACTTCCACTGGATCTGATTTTTGTGCCATAACTTGTAAAGACTGTTCATTTACTCTTAAGAACGGATTAAACATTTTTTCTTGCCCAATTGTTGAAGGTACTGTAATTAGTTTATCTTGACACCAATTCCATTTTGCAATTAGTGCTTCGTTGTGTGGTTCTACACTTAATGCAAACTACAATTTCTACCATGTCAACTACATTCTCTTTATCGTTGTAAACATATTACCTTCAAGTTGTTTTTTGTATACTCATGACCACAATAAACCCAAGTTTCATCCGGTAACTTTGTTAATACATGGAATAATATTCTATACATATCTCGGGCGTCTCCCTCAAAAAATTTACCTACACCACCAACAAATAGTGTACTATAAAGACTATTGATTAATTATTGACCATGTACAAATATGCTTGAATACATTACTCTCCCGTGAAAACAGCCTTTTCACCAGTAGCTGGATCCACAACATAATAACAAACATGACCCTTTGTATGGCAAGGTGTGTGAAGAGGTGTTATAGATAGTGAGCCCAGTTTAAATTCTTCATGATCTTTACAAACATAATTAATTTCTGGAATACGTGCATCAGCACCATAAACTGCTAAGCCAGGTTTCTTTGCTAATGGAATAGATTGAATTTTCTGTATTGTGCAACATGAATCCAAAACCGTTTATTTACCTACAAGTTCTATGTTTCCACCTGCATGATCCCAATGATGATGTGTTGTAAATACGCTATATGATTTGCCTCCGGTTACTTATTGCCATGTCGAGCTTGCAATGATATCTTACCTCGATAATTTTGAGCCAGTTTGACTGATGACGTTGAGAATTTTTATGGGTTCAACGGGGTCAATAACTGCTGCTTCTTTGGATTTATCGTCAATAAGAATATATGAGTAATTGTCTTCTAACACACTAATAGGTATAATCTTCATGGTCGTAAAAACGGGAAAAGTTTGTTATTCGTTTAAAAAAAAAGGGAATTTTTTTCAAGGCTGATGTTTTACAAATTTATCTTTAAATTCTGTGACAGTTACTAGATGTGTCTCTCGTCACGATTGGTAACAAAGTGCTTCATAAATTTCTAAGCTTTCCCTCTAGAAGCTTGTCATAAGTGAATGATTGTATTATGTAGCAACGACAGCAGAACTTCCAGCAGTCTATTAAATTCTTTTGGCAGCTGTATTCTGTCTAGCACTACATGTTCATCCCGTTTTTTTTTTTTAGTAATTAATTAACCAAATGCTTCTCAGATTACAGTTGATGGATAACATATATTTCATAATGTTACCAAGAGTAGTAAAGCCCAGGTGGCATCCAGCACGTATTGTTAAGATGTCGTCTAATGATAAGACTCTTCTATGCCAACTTGGAACTACGTGGAATGGAAGTTCATTATCAATCCCAATACACAACTACTCTGATCGGTACAATAACACAATTTTCAATTACTGCTCACTATGTATAGTGAAATCAAAAAAAAAAATTATATACCTCTCAGACAACTGTTTTGATTAGCAATGTATACTCTAATTAACTTTGGGTGCTAACCAACATCATTAGCTTTTATCTTTAAAAACTTCTTCATTCATCCATTTAAATGCTCCCATTCCTAACACCAAGAAAAACAATCAAAACCTGAACAAAAAGCGATCCATACAGCTAACATTTGTATAGGTTTATAAACTTCTTTAAAACCCAAATAGTTATCTTGCAAACAATTGCTGATTTTATTTCAATTAATGTATTTGGCCATTTGTATAGTACAGTGGTTTATATAATAATGGATATAATTGTATGGATACAAGTTATGTATTTTGTATTCTATCTTGTTAGAAAATTGATCAAGTTTTCTAAATGTCCTTTTTGGATTTGTTGTAATGATTTGGGAAAACAAAAGAAACATCCTCTAGCTTATAGTCCTTTTTCTTTGGCAAGCTTAGCTAGAGTTTTCCGCTGAAGCCAGCTACTTGGATTATTGGCATATAAGGAGAACATCTTGAGTACGGATATAAGATACTTCCTTTATAAAAGTGTTCAGATGATACTCTTATGCAATCGTCGATTTCAGCTTGTCTTTGTAAACTTTTTTACGGTTGCTTTTCTGATGATCTCTCCAGTACAACCATCTACTGTGTTTTCGTCATCTTGTATTATTACCAACCGCAAATCCAACTTAAACCTTTGACCGGCTTGTTTTCAACTGCCACTTACAGTGTCACCTCTAATAATAGTTAGATGAAGAATAAGTTGCATAAAGTCACAACAACATATTTACCATCACAATAAAACATCTTGTTTTCTTCCTAAAAATGATTCAAAGATGTAGCTCCAAAATTTACACTGGTAATCGGCTTCCGAATACATTTCAGTAAATTGTTTAGAGAAGACCCCTGGATGGTCAGCATGCATCTCAAGGCTAAGCGGGAATATTTTGATTAACTTACATGTAAAGATAGATTTTCTCTTGCTTATAGATTCTAGTTGTTTTTATAACGTCAGCAAGTTTTTTAAGAGTTCTGATATACATGTAAAGGCAATGTTTTTATTAGAGATTATTTTTTATCATATGAAAACAACCTTTTTGAACTGGGTAGCAATTTTATCGATGTTCTGATCATCATTCATCTTGATTGGTTTACTGTTTGGGCTTAAGATAGTACTGTTTTTTAATAAACTACAGAATACAACAACAAATAATTAACACACGTCTGTAGGGAGAGCCTAGTATGTATATTAATGCATACCCAGCACAGTATAGGTGCTAATGAAACGCCCCGCCTTTCTTCTGCTTCTTTTTTTTGCTGTTACGTAATGAAAAATTATCAAAACGCGAGTTTGTTAGTACATTTAGAAATATGGGTATGCCTCGATTTCTTCAACCTATTTATATAACAAATTAGAGCGTTAGGTAAAAAAAAAAAGTTTGTCTTACAGTTTGTTTGGATAGATAAACTTACTTCTTTCCTTAGCTTTTCTAAACCTACTTTCTTGATTGTATTTTTGTACAAGGTTTTTTCTACTGCTAAGGACACAGACGACTCAATAAGGGCAGACCGTCTCTTTTTTGTCATGTTTGTATAATCTTTTTTTGTATTGCTTGCATAAAAAAAAAAAAGAAGAGAGTGATGCATTTTACTTATTCCCCACAGAATATATTGAGCTATAAAGACATAAACTTCATCATTTTTTGAATTTTACTATTTGCAAACGTCCATTACATACGGCAAAGGTACAAGAAGAGCATAACCGTTATTAAGGGGGTTTCAAAATCAAAGGCTTTCCTACAGTCCTGTTTTCACTTTCAGTGATTTGTCTTCTCAAATGATATAAGTTTGCAAAGAGTAATCATATCAGCACCTATTTATAAATAATAAAGGAGAATGTTGTCAAATTGTGGGCTTTATTATGTTCCTTTGTTCTATGACGGCTGATTTATTATAGTGAGAAATAGGGTTCATTGTCTCGAGAACTGCCAGATACACAAAGGAAACATTTGCTATTACTCAACAAAAATTAGCGTGTTATGCTAGCCACTTTTTTAAAACCTCAAAACTGTTCATATAACATTCAATTTAAATTTTAAGGTGTTTTCTTTTACTCAAATATAAGCTTCAGCATTTTAGTACTTAATCTAGGCATATTTTTCTTCTTGTTGAAATGTCGCGATTGAGATCTTCTATTAGATGTAAAACAAAATTCGAAAAGTAACAGGGCAACACACAAGCCAGTATAATTTTAAGGTCCTTATTGATCTTTCTGGCATTTCTTTGGCCATTCAGAAAGCAAAAGATCAAAATTAAAGATCAAAATATAATAATCGTCCCTTTTGGGTCGTTTTTTTAAAATTGCATTGATAAACAAGCTCACTACAGACATGATAAAAGCAATAAAGGTCACGTGACTACTGAGGTCACGTGATTAGCTTAGAGCTATAAATAAAAATTAAATTTTTGAATTTGTCCGACTCGGAACGAGGTCTACTCCGGAGGTCCGGCACTCTCAAGTACCGAAACGGAAATTCAAGCCAATAATACCTTCTGGAAGATCAAAGAAGAAGCTA
>JNEK01001359.1:0-10407 GCA_000697295.1 Mucor indicus B7402 | reverse complement strand
AGTCCAAAAAGTTTTTTTTTTTTTTTTTTTTTTTTTTTTTTTGAAAAGAGCTTTTTTTTTTTTTTTGTATTATCCAACAACTGTTTGCTGTTCAAGTCAATATTACAAAATGGAGGCTAAATTAAACAGAATAAGAAAACAAGCGAATTCAAAGTTGGAAAACCAAAAATTGGTAAAAAGTTTGATGTAGCAAAATCAGGAATAATGACTCAATTACTTGCTAATCTATAGTACGGTCAAACTCTGATCGCCATTGAAGAGGTAAACTCAATGATTCGAGACACTAGACTTAAGCAACAAAGGGCTGATATTTGATTTCTATAGACTATTCGTGAGCAAAATGCTGAACTCTCTCCTACTGCTTATTTCGGTGCCTTGGTAACTTTTTTTTTTTTTTGGAAATTATAAGGGGAACAATCGCTAAAAAATATATATAGATGACCACCTTACAATCCTCTCAAGGCTCTACCGAGTTAATTGGTGCAATCCTTTATATCTTGGATGAAGTTTTTCCATAGTATGTATTTTATTATCATGCATTGATCTACAGTGATTAATTGAGTATATAGCCTCCCTCACTCTGTTTTAAGAGCCAAATTTGCTGATATCATTAATATTATTGAAGCCAGTTTTGAACAACACAAAGAAGAGAAACCCATTGTTCGCTCAATTGTTGGTTGTCTTCAAGAACTTTTAGCCGCTCAAGATGCACCCAACTGGTCTATGCCTACAACTAAGAAAGCCTATCAACAATTACTTATTTTAAGTGCTAATCCTTCACCCAAGGTAAAACAGCTGTAGTTTCCCGTAAGATATTTTGTGATTAAAAAAAAACATTTGGATATTAGATTCGTAAGAGAGCTCAAGAAGCTGTTCAAAATATTTTATCTAGACCACCTCCACCTACCGTTGTTCATCCAGCTGCTGATATGACAGCGGAATTCATTCTTCGAGTCTTGCATGAAACCTCGAAATCTGACCAACACGCTGCTCAACAAATGCTCGCTTTACTTCAAACTATTGTGCCCTTCTGGCCACCTAACGTATGCGTTTTCATTATTTCTCTACACCTCTTTAACCTACCTTTTTTGATTAGAAATTCTCTACTTTGTGTCACACTTTACTTCAACTTCCTAAATTCAACAACATTTTCCTTACCAAAGCCGCTTTTGACGTTTTCCAAGCTCTTTTCGACGCTCAAGAAACCGATATGGAAGCTGATAAATTCACTGGATTACTTGGAGTAAAGGCAATATGTTCTATGATAAATGGAGTTATTGACTGGATTTTTTGTTTTCTTTTATAGGCTATTTGCGAATTAAAGCCTGCTGCTGTAGATGAACGTCTCTTGCCTACCTGGCTTTTGATTATTGGCAAAGCTTTCCCTTCCTATGCAAAGTAAGTTATCTTATCCAAGTAAGAAAAAATAATGGCTAAACTTTATCTTTTATCAGGATGAATCCTTCTCAAAGTGCTAGCGACCTTGCCACTGTTTTCACAATGATCTTCAACGATTTTCAACAAGAATCCAAGTGTCATCGTCAAATTGCCAACTGTTTAACCACCTTGATTGAATACTGTGTTACTGATAACCTTATTGAGGATGCCAGCTCTGGTGAAACCAACAGTCTCACTACTATCATCGGCTTGCTCGAAAACGGCCTTGGTGTTCACTACCAAGCTGCTTGGATCCATGTCATGTCAGTTCAGCAAGCTCTTTTCCATAAATTAAACCACTTTGCTGCACCTTTGATGAATGGATGTTTAGCTTTATTAGGCGAGCTTCGTCTCTCACCTTCTGAATCATACAAAGAACAACTTGATAAGACTCTTGGTGCTGCCATTGCCACCATGGGACCCGACTACTTTTTACGCATTCTTCCCCTTAACCTTGAGGCATCTGATGCTAACAACATCGGTCGTGCTTTCTTGCTTCCTTTGTTGAAGACTTACACCACCAATACCACTCTTGGTTATTTCGTCAATGTGCTGATTCCTTTGGGTGACCGACTTGCTCAAAAGGCAGAAGCTGCTGCTGCTCGTGAATTAGAACTCCAAGCTAAGGTCTACCAAACCTTGGTCAATCAAATCTGGAACTTGGCCCCTGGTTTCTGCGATTTGCCTGTTGACCTTACCCGCGCTTTCAATGACACTGTTGCCGAACGTTTCAGTTCTTTGCTTTACACTCAACCTGAATTACGCCCTACGATTGCTCAATCACTTCAACTTTTGATTGAAAAGAACCAAGCTCTCACCAAATCATCTGCCGACGATGCTCATCTCATGCGCGCTTACGGCTTGACCAAAGCGGAAGCCAAACAAAACTTACAATTCATGAGCAAATTTGCTGTCAACTATTTGGCTGTCTTTTTCAACGTGTTCAGTCAGATTGCCCCCATGTTCCGTGGTTTCATGGCCGATGTGATCAAGGCCTATTTGACTGTGACAAGTGCAGAAGATATCAACACCACATTCAAGAAGGTGCTTGGTATGCTCTCTCAAGCATTAGAGTCAAACGAAACTGTCACTAATGATCCTAGCCTCCCTCCTCCTATGTCTCACACTATGTTGGATCTTGCTATTATTATGATTCCTTTCTTAGACGCTGAATCCTGTCAACTCTTGTATAACGGTACACTCCAATCCTTGTTGGGTAAAGAAAGTGACCCCACTTTGCAAAAGAAGGGTTATAAGGTGCTGAATCACCTCATGCGCAGCACTAACGGTCGCCAAGTGGTTGCAAGTCAAATAGATACCTTATTGCCTGTTTTATTGGACGCCACTGGCACCTGTACAGGCTCAGCCAAGAAGGACCGTATGAAGACTTTGAAAGAAGTCATGACTGTGTTGCCCAACACCGATCTCCACTTTATCCCCGCCATTCTTTCTGAAGTTGTGTTGGCTACCAAGGATAACAACGAAAAGACCCGTGTCATCGCTTTTGACCTTTTAGTCAGCATGGGTAACAAGATGAAGGAAGGTGGTGTTGTCCAAAACAGCCGTTTGGAAGGCTTTGACGAATCCTTCCCTGATGCTCAAGCTTCCATTGGTGAATTCTTCACCATGGTTACTGCTGGTTTAGCTGGTACAACCGCTCATATGATTGGTGCTACTGTAGGCGCACTCTCTCGTATCTTTTTTGAATTCAAGGACGAATTGCCGTTTGAATTAAGCACTGAGTTGCTCCAGACTGTCAACGTGCTTGCTGCTTCCAATAACCGTGAAATTGTCAAGGCTGCGATTGGTTATGTCAAGGTGTGTATTGTCGTGCTTGATGCTGCTATCGTGCAACCTCAATTAAATGCCATTGTGCAATCTTTACTGAAATGCTTGCACCAGCACAAGAGTCATTTCAAGGTCAAGATCCGCCACTTGTTTGAACGTTTGATTCGCCGTTTTGGTTATGAAGCGGTTGCCAACTTGATGCCTGAAGAAGATAAGAAGTTGATTGTGAATATTCAAAAGCGCCGTTTGAGAGCCAAGAGAAAGAAGGGCACTCAAGCTGGTGATAGCGATGATGAAGGAGATGATGTCGCTGCTCGTGCCGCTGCTAAGAAGGGCGCTTTCCAAGATGCTTATGAAGAAGTACTTTATGGCTCTGATAGTGAAATTGACGATGATGATTCTGACGATGAAACACTTCAAGTTGTAAAGGCAGCAGCGAACGCACTTAAACAAAAAGCAAAGAAGAAGCAACAGAATGTAGGTAATGCATTTATTCGTGAAGATGGTGAAGATGGACCTCTTGATTTCCTGGATCGATCTGCTTTGGGTCGTATATCATCATCCAAGCCTACTCAACGTAAGATGAAGAGTAACAAAAGCGCCTTTGCTGAAAATGAAGATGGTCGTCTTGTTATTAATGAGCCTACTACACAAGAAGACAAAGATGAAGACGAGGGTGAACAACAAGAAGATTATTATATGCAACACGTTACAAATCCCGATGGTTTTGTTCGTGATAAGAGAAACAGAATTAAGTTTAAGAAGGGTAAAGATACTGAGGATGCTATGGAAGTGGACGATGATGAGGATGGCGTGAAAAAGATAAAGAAACCTGTCAAGAAGTTTGAGAAGATTGGTAAAGAATTCAGATCAAAGGTAAGAATAATATAAGAGAGGGAAGTGACATGTTAACATGTGAGTTTTTGTAGAAGGCTGGTGGTGATGTTAAACGTAAGGGACAAGTGGATCCTTATGCTTACATGTCTTTGAATAAGATTATCAAGAAGAAGGGTAGACGTGATCAAAAGATCACTTTTACTGGTCGCGTCAAGAAATAGTCTTCCCCCCCCCCAAAATAAAAAAAATCATTTGTATACTTTAATAAATTGTTTAGAATATATTTTTTACTTTTCAATGAAGAGGCGCAATTATAAAACACTGACAGTTTGAGTAATGAACAGATGATTGCTCCCGTGAGGTATTCTAATATGGTAAAAAATATTATAAAACAGAAGAATTGGTTGGTCAAGAACATGTTACATCAAGCTGAATTGATAATGCAAGTCGGCTTGATGATAACGCATAAATATATAAGATTATTTATATATGCATACATAAATTACATCGTCAAGAGAACTGGAAATATCTCGAGCTTCTTTTTCAGAGTAGTTAGTTACTCAAGATGCTCATTGAAATGATCACGTGCATATTTACTGAATTGGGAAGGTGTAAAGGGCATCACATTGGTCAAAAGCATTATAAAGAGAGTTAGTTATGTATATATTATCAACGTATTTACATAAGCTCTGATAAATTCGTTTCCAGGTTGAACTCAACTCCTCTGGCAACGTCGTACATTATTTTTTTCTGAATTTTTCGCTTACGGTTTGCTGCTTTGTTGGTGTCTAAATAACAGTGTTTGTTAGTGCAACACATCACCAAAGCCTTCATCAAGGCATAGAATTAGCTCGGGGAGATACTTACCGTTGTGATTTCTGAATCTTCCTCTTTGTTTTCTTTTTGGCGCACTCTATTTGGAAGTTAGAACAAAAAAAAAAATTATACTTACACTACTGCTATTGTCATCGAAATGAATGATACTGCCACTGTTTTCTTCTTGAGACCGAATGGTACTGCTGTTTATTTTCAATTTCTGGCTCAAAGAACGAAAAGTAGAGAATAAATAAAATAAAAATGGAAAGGTAACTATATTATAGTATAATAGAGATTTTACCTCAACTAACTAGCATTTCATTCAAGTTTATTTGAGAAAAATGCTGAATCCCATGGTCCCAGAAGTGCTTGTTGACGTGATGCTTATGGGCATCCTGGTTTACATAGATAGCCAGAGAATATTAGCAAAGCTAAATAAATAGTTAGTTGAAATACTTTGGCAACTGATTCACAGCTTTTAAGAATATTATAGCCATTGCTATCGAGTTTGACTTTCTTTAACATGATCTGAATGTCTTGCGAATATGCTTCATCCTTTGTACAGGTGCATTCACTCTTGTAATAGTAGTGAAGGTCGTACTTGGTAATATTTCTCCACACTTTCTCTGGCTGTTTCCAGAAATTAATGGAAAGGGAAACACTTATAACCAGGGAGATTCAGTTCTTCGATTTCACTCATACAGTTTGACTTGGATCTACAAAAAACCAACAAAGAATCAGGAGTTTAAGCCCTCTTTTTTTTTTTTTTTTTTTTTTTTTTTTTTTTTTTTTTTTTTTTTTTTTTTAGCTAGGTATTGTGCGAATCTATGGTGGCGCACCAAGGTTCTCAATAGAGCAACATCAAGTTAGCATAAAATGTAATAAAATGAAAAAAAAAAAAAGGAGTGGTTATAAACTGCCCCTATTTATATATAACAAAAGAGGAATGTTGTCAACTTGTGGTCTTTGTTGATTTCTATGATGGCTGATTTATTATGGTGAGAAATAAGACTTATTTCCTCACAAACAACTAGATGTATCACGCAGAGAAAGCATCCATTGTTCAGTAGAGATTCAACAGAAAGCCGTGTGTAATGAACGTGTGCAATTTGCAAAATCGTCTTTTTCAATTACGGACGTTTAATTTTCTCGAAGTTCTCACTGTATAATCATTGACAAATGGCCGATAACGTGGTGTTTTGGGGCTGATTGTGTATGTGAATATGACAAACTATCTTGAATTTCAAGGATTCTGTTGGCAATAACTGATTACAAGACCATGTTTGAGGGAAACATCTATCTATACTCATAATGCGTAGAATGAAACTTCCATAGACTCTGCGTTGCTCTTCCATTATGTATTACAAGAAGGGGAAAGTAACAATACATCAAAACGAGTGCTATTTATCCATTTGGAGTCGATTACTACGTGCGCAGTATAGTATTTTCTCAAATGATTCAATAAAGAACTTTAGGTTTAGTTCTAGAAGGTACTAACTAAAATAGTGGTGACTGTCTACGACACCCCGCTTCTACATGTACCAAAAATGAGCTGATGTATAACTCCAAGTCGGAAACCAATGTAAATTTATAGTTCAACAATGGGAAGTATACTTTTGGGGGGTGTAGCCACTGTACTTTAGTACAACAGTGATCATGCTTTAAAAAGTGGTATGAAACGAAGCACTTTTCATGAAAATGAAGCACTTTTTCCATGACAATATGAATGATTAGTGATATCATTTTTTTTTTTCCACCACAGACAACCTGGTGTAACTGACGGATCGATCTTCTGTATGGTGTCAATAATTTTCATTTTACTAAAGTGATATGTAATGCCATGCGGATTTGAATTTTTCTGAGTTGTTTGTGTAAAATATAAAAATGAGGGGTGGGGAACTAAAAGGTAACTATCTATCTTTTTCTTTTTATTTTCAAAAAAAAATGTCTTCAGAAAGTATTAACTTCCCTTCTGCTACTATTACATCTAAATTATCGGCTAGTCCAACGAGCAAGATTCCTCAAGCTACAGATTGGATATTTCAAGACTTTTTCAATACAATGCTTGAATACCAGTCGTTTAATAATGACAAGGGACTTGCTATACCCGATATATTCCCCTATGAAAAGCTCTCTGCGATAAAACAAAACCATCTGTTTTTTGATAAAGAAGAAGATGAAGAATTGACAGCCCCTATATTAATTGAATCAGATATTTCATCTGAAGCGCCTTCATCAATAATGGAGGAAGATGTGGAATATCAACATGAAATCATGTTAGCGGAGAGCAATATGTTAGTCAAAAGAAGATCGACGTCCTCATTTAGCTCCCTAAAGTCATTCATAAGTGTGTTTCACATAAACAAGAAACACAAACAAGAAGATGCTGGTTCATCTCCTAATGATATCAAATATAACACAGTCCCTCTTCAAAAAAAGAAGAATTCCATCAGAAGCAGTATTACCAAGAAGTTTGCCAAGTTATTTAAAGTTAACTTTTAGATTTTTGTACATAAAACTAGTTAGAATAAACATAATAAAATCATAATGACATGGGCGCTCTTTTGGAACACAAATTCAATTGAAATATTTTGTAACTACATCTTTCAAACTTTTTTTTTTTTTTTATTGTCATACACGGCCAAATAATAAGTCTATATAGGCCTCTTGGAAGCATGTAAAACCACACACACATTGAAGGTTCCAAAAAAAAAAAAAGCTGTTGCATGGATTCCTCATGGTTGAACGCGTTTTGTGGTACAATCAGACCAATGGATTGATGGCACTGTCAGTACACAAAAATATATGGCGGAATTGGATTTTTTTTCCCTAGCAACTGTTCATATCATGATTATAGTGTAACCCGGTTGTGGAACCTGGTGTGGCATTTATTTATTATACTCCTAAAAGATAAGCACATACATAATTTGATAGGGTTTGCTCTAAATGTCATTATTTCAATAGACAAAATGTAAAGTTTACATTTCATCAATAAATGTTACATTATGTGGAACCTTTCTTAGTTACGCTACTCCCGACTAGCCGGAAACACCAAGACCCTATTTGTACTTTGTAAAAAGTTGTTGACACATTCGTATTCCTAGTTTACCATATATATATATATATATATATATTCCTGCTATTATTTTAATTTTATTATCAACTGGGTTTGACAAAAAATTACTGTCTTCTCATTAAAGCTTAAATTTGAACATAAAACAGGGGAAAACAAGTAGGTCGTATTTCCTTTTTATATAGCACTGCCTGAGAAGGATTGTGCTAATATTAGACAGATGTGTGTATGTATAGAATGTTGCCAATGCCCTACATATATATGCATGAAAATGATGTCAGTTGGCTCTAATACTCTCTATCTTTTATCGGTTAGTGTTATATAGTTTCTATGGTTACATTTTTTTTTTTTTTTGCTGGAAAGTTTGACATAGATAATCATGCGCCTCATTTTCAAGCAAGACGGGATATCTATTTCTGTCCATACATTAAAGGGGTACTCCTTACTATGATATTATGGTTTATTTGTTTTTTATATAAATCAGAATTTTTATGTGTGTGTGTGTGTGTGTGTGTGTGTGCACTTTATATAAAAATAGAAAATACAAAATGAAGTATATAATTATGTATGGTAGGGGGGGGATATATTATGAAAAACCAATAAATAAATCTTTATAGGGATCTTCACCATTTGAATTGGGTTGATCAAATTGTTCAGGGTATTTTTCAAAATTACTAGTATCTCCAGGATGTGGATAATGTGGAATAATTGGTGCCTGAAATAATTATTAGCCTATCGTCTATTATAAAACAACTAATACTTTACCCGCACGTTTTTGTCCAATAGACCTATCCAGTCAACTCCTCTAAACCATTTATGTCTTTTTACATCCTCTGATCCATTCTAAATATAAACATTTAGATTCATCTCCCCCCCCCCTCTCAGCCTAAAGAGACATACCTTCAGATTCCCTAAACGTTTTGTTCGATCACTGACTAATAATCTCTTTAACAAGTCTTTTGCTAGTGGATCAAAATGAGCAGAAAATTGAACTTTTCCCATTAGAATCTTTTCGTAAATACCAAATGAATTATCGTCAAAGAAAGGTGGGTAACTTGAAATGATATGAGAAATACTACACCCACACACACACATACACATATATATATATATATAATATCCTTACCCAGCGAGCATTTCGAAAATAAGAATACCGAGGGCCCACCAATCTACTGCTTTACCATGACCTTTACTTTGAATAATTTCAGGAGCTAAATATTCTGGTGTACCACACAATGTCCATGTTCTAATTATGTTGAATATATATGTATGTATATATAAGATAAAGAGTAGTTTTAGAATGTTTACCTGTCAACTACTTTTTTTGCAAAACCAAAGTCAGTAATCTTGATATGACCTTGATGATCGATAAGTAAATTTTCAGGCTTTAAATCACGATAAATGATATCTTTAGAATGCAAATATTCGATTGCCAATACAATTTCTGAAGCGTAAAACCGAGTCATATCATTTGTAAATCTACCAGCTCTTCTTAAATGTGTAAATAATTCACCACCAACGACATATTCAAGTAACATGTATAAATTAGATTCATCTTGAAAAGTACAAAATCTAATAAAAAGAAAAACGTGGTTAATTTATAAAGGGGAAAAAAAAGAGAAGGGGGGGGGGAAGAAAAACTCACAGATCAACAATAAATGGAAATCGAACAGATGATAATATTTGTTTTTCAGACAGTAAATGTTCCACTTGCTTTAATCTTACAACCTCCGATTTCTTCAAGACTTTCATGGCATAATATTTATTTGTTGGAATAAATTTTGATAAATAGACTCTACCAAATGTACCAGTGCCTATATGAGTGTAAGTATCAATGAAAACATATACATGTTTTTACGTACCTAGTGTATCTTGTAATTCAAAGTCTTGTAATGTAAAGCTTGGCCTCTCTACGTAAACAGGAGAACGAGTATGATAATATTGTAAACGGGCTGCTTGTTGCTGTTGATAAGGTGTAGGTGGTAAAGGCAATCCAGCTAAAGGGTGGTTAGGTGGAAAAGTATTCGAATCCATGACTGGTCTTTTTAGTTGAGTCGTTCGTGGGTTATTTAAAAATACAGGTGGTCTAGTTAATAATGGATTATTAGATGAAGAACTACTATTATTTAACAGTATTTTTTGTGCAGGTTTAGTGATAATTGTCTTTTCATCTTTCACTGTCTTTTCCATCTTTTTTTTTTATTATTATTATTATTATTATTATTCTACTGTGTATATTTAAAAAAAAAAAAAAAAAAAAAAAAAAAAAAAAAAAAAAATAGTAGTTGACTTTTTTTTTTTTTCCAAAATGCAAGACTGAAGCAGCAGTCATATAGTAGTAGGTTTGTTCTATTTTAGTAAGCTTACGTAATAACCAACATCATTGAATGAAATTTATAACTTGTTAAACTACCCTTTAAAGAGCCTCTCCTCTTTTGATTTTACCTTTTTTTTTT